>VXBL01004072.1:158768-199105 GCA_013400195.1 Aramus guarauna | reverse complement strand
AAAAAAAAACAACAAACCTTTGGGGAGTGAAGGCGAATGTGACGGGGATGTTTGCCCAAAGGAAACAGGAGAAAGGAAACGGGCTTTCTCTAACAGAGGAAATTCTTTAAGTGCCGGGTTATGCAAATAGCGACCATTTCTTTTATTTAGCGAGCAAATAAAAAGCGCAGCCTAAAGTGCGTTATTAATAGAAGTGCAGAAAGCAACTGCCGTAGGAATCAGCGGCTCGCTGGGTGCTTTTTTAAATTGACACTTTTAATGCATTTCTCCTCCTCCTCCTCCCCCGACTGTAATGTAAACTGCAGGCACGGCAGGAACGAGCTCGCTGGCGGTCCCCCCTCCGCCTCCCGTGAGAGACCGCTCGCTGCCAGGCGCTCGGGGCTCCCCGCGGTGCCGCGCAGAGCCCCCGCCGATGTTCAAGGGCTTTGCGGAGCTCGCCGTGCGCCGGGGAGGACCGGCGGCATCTGCACCCTTCCCCTGGCTCCAGCTCGGGGCGGGAAGGGGTCCTGTGCTTTCCCCGGGACTCTTGCAGGGCCGCTCCACATCGGGCGATGCCGGTGCTCCCCTCTGGGGTCTGGGACTGTTCGGTCCCCCACCAGGCCTCCGCCTGCCCAGCTGCGCATCTCCGCGGGAACCGCTCCGCCACCGGCCCGGGGGGGCGGCCGCTGCTCCTCGCCCGGCCGCGGGGTGCAGAGGGCTTTGGGGGGCTGTGGGTCATGGGGTGCGGCAGCCGCCCCGGTCCTATCCCCCCTTCCCTCTCCCCGCAGCTTTGATCTCGGCTCCTGCCCGGGCTCCTTCCCGCGGATAAAAGCGCCGGCGGGGAGGCAGGCGGGGTGTGCGCGGGCTCTCCCCGCACCTCTCCCCGCCGGGGTGCGGGGGGGCCGGGGGTGGGGAGATGCTGCTGCTCTGATCCCCGCGGGGAGCAACAGGAGAGTATAAAGGGGAGAAGTATGCGGAGGGAGGCGCGAGTGGGGAATCGGGGGAAGGGGGGACGGCACGGGACCCGACCCGACCCTGGCGGGCATCAGGGAGAAGGATCAGGCAAGCGGAGCCAGCGAGAGCGGGGCGGCGAGCTGGAGGGGAGCGGGGCGGCAGGGCCGGCCCCTTCCCCGGTGCTGCGGGGCCGGCGGCCCGGCGAGGCTCGGCGGCCGGCTCCCGGCGTGCTGCTGACGCCGCCCTGGCAATCGCCCTCTCTTTTCCACAATAGGGCCACCAGATCTGCCATTCAAGGGCTCCGGCACCCTCCCAGGGAGGGGAGGGAGCTCTCGCCAGGAGTTTGGCTAAGCCTCTGTTTGAACAGACACTCGGAGGTGCGGGATCTCTTCCGCGGAAACGTGCGGGATTTCCTCAGGGAGCAGGACGCGAAGGTAGGGCTCACGCTCCTTACCCCGGCTGCGCAGGAAGATTTATTCGCGGGTCTTCCCAAAGATGTTTTGCGCTTCTCTTGACTTGGACGGTAGATCTGGCTGGAAGCTTTTATAGGATTCCTGACCCGAGCTGTTTATAACACTCATGTGTCAAAGGACCGGGAGCCTCCCTCCCCCTGTATTCCTGCCGCTCCCTCCTTGCAGGAAGATTTCTTTTCGCACCAGAGCTGTTTATTTTCGACTTGTCCGCTGCTGATTGGGATTAACTCCGCTTTAGCCTTCCACTTGTGCAGCGCACGCTTGTAACCCCAGCAGGACGTTACCAGCAACAAGAAGGGTGCGGAAAGAGAGAGAGAAGGAGTCTTAAAACTTTTACTAGTCTTAATTGTTTTGAAAGCAACACGGTGCGAAGCAGACGAGAAAAATACTGATGGGGAGAGAGATTTGGAGATGCTTACTGAGTGCGTCTTTTCCTAAGGGTTTGGTGTAGGAGTCCTATTAACAATATATGCTGATGCCAGATAGTGCAAATGAGCTGTGTGTGTGTTATCTGGAGCTGCAGGCTGTTTATTTTGTGCTGCCTTTTGAGTGTAGATTCAGTGTGGTTGCATGACTAACTGGCTGGAGTGATTCACTGGCTGCTTTATGGGTGACTGCTCAAAACAAGTTGTGAATCAAAAGAGATTTCTTTGGCTGTGGTTTCTAACCTCCCAAGTTAAATGCACTCAGGGTTTAAGGGGAGCTAATGTGCAGACTTCAGTCCCTCAGATCTTGAAGATTTATTCCTTTTCCAAGCCCTTCGTTCAAAGCCATGATGAGTTTCCTTTTGTAAGAGGGAGGTGGTGTCTGGGAGGCTCGGAGCCAAGGTCTGCTGCTAAAGGACATCTCCAGCCGCAGGCCTGTCCATTCAGTCACCCTAGTTCCCAGCTTTTCAGCCAGTTTCGCTCCCTGGAGTCCTTAAGTCTTGTAAGGTTTGTTCAGGGCATTTGGGTAGCTGTAGCAATTTCCCAGGTAAAAAGCGTGATGTATCCTGTAGCAGTAAGGGACTTCTTTTCCCATTTTGCAGCCTGAAAACCAGACTCAGAACCTGCGAGTGGCTTGTGCAAGGTCAAACTGTTGCCGCTCAGTGGCGTCAGCGTGACCTTCCCAGGGCCTTGGCTCGGGCAGGAGGAGGATCTCCGCAGGCTGGGGAAGGAGCCCACTGCCAAAGTCAGAAAACTCACAGAGCAGAGGTCTGGTATTAGATTTTGGAGGGGACTGAACTTAGGTTTCCCGATGGCCAGGTCGTTATTCGGTTCAAGAAACTGTAGGAACTGGTGTGTTCTCAGGTCTCTCAGTACATAAAGTAGGCTCAACCTGCCAATCCACACAAATGGTCTCATCTTTAAAACACCGGGCAACCTATATTGGCCAAAACAAGATATGGGTTGATCACTGCTTTTCAGAAAATGCTGAGAAATTGCTGCCCCAGAAGTCATGTGTTTCTGAGGTATTCCTCCTACACATTTGGAAAAAAACCCCAAAACCCAACAAACTACTCCATCTCAATTGTTAATCAGCTTGGAAAGCATATGTCTAGTATCTTCATGTAGATACATTTTCAAAAGGAAAAGAGAAAGCGGTCTGGATTAGGAAAAGCCTGAGCAGTAACACAGCTAATATAGGACCCATGTGACTTGCGAATCACTAAGAGATGGATGGGAACATTTCATATGAATTAAACGTTAGAGTAATTTACCATAGTTACATGTCTGTCAGCTGCCTCAACTTGTAAATGAAAGTTCATAAGTAAAGCAGGAAAGCTGCTTACATATATTAAATAAATGACCTCCACTTTATTTTCTGTGTACGTTCAGATGAATCAATGCTATTATACATATTGGTGATTCTGCTTGGTCATGTTTTCATTCATACTTGCACACCATCTTCATATTTTGACTGTTACATAAATAGGCATGATATGAAAGATCAGTTGTGGTCACTGTGATACTTTTAGGGCCATTTTTTGATCAAAGAGAGATGGGTCAATGAGGAATAGGGGAGAAGGATGGAAGGAGGAAGGAACAGAAATGAATGAGAAGAGGCAAGGGAAGAAGAGGAGCTATCTTGGAGGGATGATGAGCAGTGGCAGACTGACCGCTATTATGGAGGGTGGTCTGCAACTGATTTTATGGACTATATAAGTATGAATTTACCAGCATCAAATTCTTTATCTCTCTGTTGAGAATAGCTGTGATTCAATATTTAATAGCTACTATCTTCAGGTCCCAGCAGGATTTAGCCATGACAAGCTGGTACGTTACGAGTTATGCTCTGTCCTTGTCTGCACTGATTGAAGACTAACTCAGCAGTTAAATGCCAATTTAAATCTGATTTTTTTGTTTTGTTTTGTTTTGTTTTTTGTTTGGTGGGTTGTTTGGGGTTTTTTTGGTGAAGATGCAGTTTAAAGGTTTATCCAGTGCTGTTAATCTGCTTGCTGGAAACAGATGGTTGAATCAGTATTATTTCTAAATATATTCTTTATTAGCAAGAACTGTGTTCATTAGCTGTCAGGTAAGTGGGTTTTTAGCTGGTGATGGAGCCTGAAAGGTAAGCTGGTTTAGTTATTGGTAGACATGCTGTACGTTGAGGCTGGGTGAAAACTCTGGGGGGCTTATGAAGGTAGCAACCGCCTTTATTCAGTAAAAGTCTGAAAACACTATGAAACCAAAGAGAGGCTGTCAACAGAAAGTCAAGGCCCATCAGAGAAACGTTATCAAAATGAGGAACCTGAGGAAGAGACAGAACAAGCATTTTGGGCAGGCTTCTGTCTGGTGGAAATAAAAGAAGGTTGTAATGTCTCGAAATGACTCTTATCTGATTGCTGCCTACTGTGTTTAGGGAGATAGAGCTTTGTGTGCAAACACCACTGCATAAAACACATACCTTGGGTTGCCTTGTAGTGAAAACTGCCTCCTCCGGACTTGGTATATTGGCTGACCACTTCAGTTGGGAGCGGTGACGCTGGTGTTGGGTAGCATGCAGTTTATAGAGAGGGAAACAGGGAACTGTATTAATTCTTTTGATGCAAGAAGGATCACATAACAAAGGTGTTGCAGCTGTCTAACCTATTCAGGAGCAGTAGAAAGTGACAGGAATTCACATCAGAATCAAATCAAAATAAAACAAAATTGTAAAGTGTGCACAGGGAGTGAGGGCAACATTGGGGGTTTTCCCAGAAATGGTTGAAAATAATCTGAGAATAACTCTGTGCTGGGACAGTGCCCAGAGAGATCCAAAGGCACAGTTGCAAGACCCCAACTCCGCAAGATGCTGGGGAGCGCACATGACACAGGCCAGAAGATGTTTCACAAAACAGGGGAAATAGGAAAATGTTGTTCAGCCTGAAACTTAATAGGAGGCCTGAGTCACAGCAAGGTTTCTGAAAGAGTAGAAAATCATCTCAAAAAGGAAGCCAAAGGATTACTGAGGTACCAGACTGCTGGGCGTGGAGTTGGTCTTAGGCTGTCAGGTCTACCACCCAGGGCTTGGGTCACCCGTAGGACTGGCCATTTCCAACACGTGTGCTCTGTAGCACAAACATGAGGAGGTCCGCAGCATTAAGTTTTTCCAGCCCCAGCAATGCCACTTGAGACAGGACCCCATGGGAAGCCAACACACATCTGTGTGGCCAGCTGGAAAGAGGAGCCAGACCAGACAGAGCCCAACTCTGCAGCGCTTGTTCACAGAGAAGAGCCTGAGGCCAAATGCGAGGGCATGCTCTGTAGCCTGGACCATGGTGCTGGTCTCTGGTTTGGGAGGCTGGGATACCTTCTGGAGCACCGTGGAGCACTTTTCCAGTCTTCCCTGGGATGGTGCATGCCCAGACCTTATCCTGGAGCAGAGTCAGGAGCACAACTGTGGCAAGGACCCATACCTGAGAGCTGAGAAGCACTATGTTATAGACATAACCTGGCTTATCAAGATTTGATCTGAACCTTCGTAAGCAGATTGGAGCCAGATATCAGTCTGAGCTAGACAGGACACAGCCAAATGCTAGAAGGCAAGAGGAAGAAGAGACCCACCTAAATTGGCAGAGGACCTGCAGACATTTTGTGTTCCTTGTATCTCCAGATGCCAGTGAGGACTTCCAAGATAAATAGCTGATGGACCAATTGCTAGACACTTAGGCAGATTGTGGAGTAAGAGGAGGCCAGAAACATTCTATGAAGCTGTGGGATTTATGGCAGAGCTTAAATAATGCATTTCAGCCCTTGAACAGGAGTCGGAAAGCTGCTACTGGAAGAAAGGGAAGCTGGTTGCTTAAAGTCATACAAGGACCTGTGCTAGAGAGAAGAGTATTTCTGTCCAGTTCATACCACTTCAGGATATTAGAAAAAGGGGACTTATGCAGGATAGAAAGCAATGGGGGATTGGCTACAACATCAAAGATGAGTGCAGCAGCTAGGTTAAGTGCAGCTTTGATGGGGAGGGAAAATATCCACAGAGAGAGTTGTTATAAATATATGGCTAGTCAGGACAGAGCTTCATAAAAATCTACTGAAAGGCCCAAACTCAACTCAGGAAACAGGGGGACTTGAAGCTGCACTTGCAAAGCTGGGTGATACCAGTTTTAAGCTAGACTTGAGGCTGTAGCAAGGCTTTGTGGTGCCCAGGACTGGATATTAAGTTGGAGTTCAGAACAGCCCCCTCTTCCCCGTAGCCTTTAATTAGTTTGGTTTTGGGAAGGGTGTTTTTGTGGCTGGTTGTACTGGAAATCCCCTTTTCCTTTGCCTTGGTGGCAAAAAATGTAGTTTTTGGTTGAGCAACCTATTTGCCTCCATTTGGCAGCAGTTCACTTCAGAGGGATGCCCATGGGGGAAGCCAAGCAGTGAGGGGTTACTGCATGTGTAATTAATATGCATTGCAGCTGCTCGTTCAGGTACTGCAGTTGCTAACTGAAACTAGACAGAAAGGGAGATGATGAGACAGTCCAAAATGGAGCCACTCCATGGGTATAAGGGAAGGCGAGGACTGGGTAAAGTGTCCTTGTTGGAGAGAAATGCATGCAGGAGACTGGATCACCGTGATTCAGGAAAATGTTCAGCATAGCCAAGGTGGGAGGTGAACTAACACTCTGCGTGCACATCACTGTGGTTGATACTTTGTCAGCGAGTACCAGGGCCTTTCAGCCTGCAGTGTTTTCTTTAAAGACGTGGCTCATGTGAAAGAAAGGTTTGGGCAATCTGTTTGTGGTGCCTGCATCTGTGGGCAGGCCCCTGAGCTGTCTTTTTGAGCTTGTAGCCAACTCTTGGACTTTATCTGTTGTCCTGGTTAGAAAAAAAAGCTAGCAAGAGCTTTGCTGTCTAATATGTTAATCAAATGGTGCTTGTGCCGTACCATTAATAGATGGTATCTGGGATGTGCCTTACTAGGTTCATTTTGGTTTCCACAGTGGATATCTGGAGGTGAAAATGGCTTTCGTGTTAGGACAAGTCCATCACAAACTGTAGTGTGGGTGTCCCACAACCTGTATAAGGCAACCCTCACTCAAGAGACCAACAGAGCTGGCATTGTATGGACAGCCATCCAATCCCTCCATTATAGCTGAGGGTATCCTGGTGTATGGTAAACCTTTTAATAGGAACTGATAATGTTTTATGAGCAGGCTGTAATGCGCTCAAGGCTGCCAATCTGAAATTGAACCGAGTGAGGTGACCTGTTGAAAAGAGGTATAACACACACCCTGGGCAAAGGCTCAGCCAGGGGCGATGGCACAGGGCTTCCCTGATGCGAGGGAGGGGAGCAGGGCAGTGTTATCCTGCCTGTCCTTGCAGGGCACTGATCCTGCTGCTGGGGGCTCAGCTGTGGACTTGCCAGGATTACGAAAGCTTCACATGCTCCTTGTGAGAAAGGAAAGCTGCCCTGGTGGCCGGAGGAGAGCAGGTGGGCATCTTCAGAGCAGAAGCAGTTTCTGTTGAATACAGCTGGGGGTGCTTGCAGGGTGGGGATGGCACTGGCACTGACTGAAGTCACCAAAGGCTAGTTCTGCCAACACCTTGCTCAAATGCCTTTTTTGGGGCAGACACTTCCCTTAGCAGGACAGCAAGAAAAGACTGAGACTACATCCTTTTTTTCTCCTTTCCTTCACAGTCTGCAGGAATGAAAACGCTCTTGCTTCATCCAGTAGATGTAGGTCTGCAAGAGCAGAGCTCAAGGAGCTAAAAGTGTCCCTCAAAAAGGCTCCTGGTATCAAACCAAGGAATAATTGAAAGAAAACAAACCCCTCATTTGGCAACAATATCATCTTTGGAGGGTAGACTCCAAAGTTCAGAGTAGCAGGACAAAAGCTCTCTGGTCATGGTGGGAAAGCTTGGAATTTAAAGATGAAATGTTGTATAGGAGATGGGGAAATAAAACAATGGGTGATGAGTATTCATGAGAGCTCATTGTACCTGAAACATTCAAAAAGGAGGTTCTGAGGTTTTGTTATGATGTCAAAACTGTTGAACATCTTGAGGTTGCAAAATCCTTAGTCAAGCCAAGAGAGAACTGGTTTTGAGGAAAATGCTGACAGATGATGGAAAATCACTACAGGAAATGTGAGGCATTTTCTTGCATGTGTTATATCTTAAAAGTGGGTCCCCAAAGATGGGGAGAAACCCTACTGAGCAGGGTCTTCTGGGGATCTTATTGTGATTCATTGCGGTTGATGTTGTTGGGTCTTTGCCTGAGATGGAATCTGCCAGGCAATATTTGTTGGTAGCTATGGATTTCTTTAGAAAATGACCTGAAGCTTACCCAAAAAGGAACCAAGAGGCTATGATTGCAACCAAACTTCTAAGGGACGAATTTTTCACCATATTTGGGGACCTAGACACGAAGAGTGTGCAATAAGGCAGAGGCTTTGAGGCCAATGTATTTCAGCAGGTTTGTCAGATGCTAATAAATGCAATAGGAGGTATCCAGGATCCTGTGGATGGTGGAGAGGGGAAGCTTGGTTGGTGCTGGGAGGAGGCATTGAGCCCAGTGCGTGATGCTTGGCCTAGATGCCCCCATTTACATTGCCTGGTCTCCCAGTGCTGCTCCTCAAGGCCTTCGTATCTGCCTATACCATGTCAGCATCTGAGAGACTTTAGTGTGTCTTTCACGCCACCAGAAACCTATGAGTGGGCAACTGAATCACCCCACAGATATTTTATATGAGAATGACAAAAGGACCAGGACTAATCCAGCCCATTGTCTATTTTCTTGATTTTAATGACTTTCAGAGGAGTAGAAAAGGGAAAGTGCAGTCTAACCCCAGTTCTCCTTTTTAGACATTATCCAGGAAACATAGCACACTCCTTGCAGAAAGTTCCTAAATTTGAGCAATTTAGTATGCACTGGTCTGCCCTATCTGGACTCTGAAAAAATCAAATGGAATGACTCGGGTTTTTCTAGAGAAAAACAAATGTGAGTATTGCCTCAGGCAGCATACACATTCTCTGAAGTAGGCTTATGTGTGGAAACCTGGCTGATTCCACATCCTGTGGAGATGGAGAGATCAGGAGCCCCAAGCAGATAAACCACGGCGTATAGCAATGTCCACATACGTGCATTAACACGTCAGAGGCCAGTGGGTCCTGGCAGAGGAGGAGTTATATGGGGAACCGAGTGGGTCCCAAAAGCCAAGAATACAGCTGTGGATGTTGAGTCTGACAGAAATTAGTTCCCCACTGGGGAATAGCCTGGTTTAGCCCACAGATTTCATTAAAACAAATTTTTTTTCTGAGAACTCCTTCTCAGGGGGTCAAAAGGAAAGGGAGCAGCAGCTGAAAGCCTGCAGTGGCATCCCAGGGGTAGCAGAATCAGTCTGAGCTGGCTCTGTGAAAATGGCCTGACAGGAAAACACAATATGAGTATGCAAATAGCTAAATCGGTTGCTCTGACACTCTTCCTCCCCATGTATCTGAGATGAAGCAGGCCCATGGGTCTGGGTTCTGCTGGCAGGAGGCTGAGCAGGGGGTGGTTTTGCAGGGGTGCCTGGTGGTGGTGGGCGAAGCAGTTCCTTTTTGCTCAGTCCCATGCCAGAAGTACTGACACAGCAGTGTGAGCATGGGCAAGCTGATGAAATCAGCAGATGAAGGCACTGAAAAACTGAAGAGTGCTTGAAGCACGTCCCAGAACAGGCTAGGTACACCCGGAGCAGGGGGCAGGGGTAGGCAGAGGACCCGGTGGTGCAGTGGCAATAGCAGCGTAGCACCATGGTTGAGCCCAGCAGGACTGTCCTGGCCCACTCCTCACCCTGCAGTGTCCGGCACAAAGGGAGGGATGTTGTGCCAGGCCACCCCTCTCTCAATAGGCAGCACTGCTCCACAGCCCCAGCCCTCCCGGCTGAGCTTTTCACTGGGGGCAAGACTCATTAAATAAAGAGATGACATGCTGGCTTCCAGACTGTGCCTGGCTGGTAATAATCTATAGAGCTTCTTACTGTAGCATCTGAACATCACAGTCCATCTACTGACAGGAGGTGGAGCACCAAAGTTTCCTTTTCGGCTCATGTCAGATCATGTTCTTGACAAAGTTACACACACACATACATCCCCCATCCCTCTCAGCTGTGAGTTGTTTTACAAAGGAGTTACTTACAGGGGAATGTTAGCTAGTCCAGTACGTAATACAGTTTCAAGCAAATTGGACTGTACAGCACTCTGCTATCCCTGTTTATAAGCCTCAGTTTCAATGTGTGTGTCAATGGGGAAGAACAGTGTGATTTAATCTGATTTAGGAAGCTTCATCTTTGCTTTGGAAAACAGAGGACACAAGCTGCAAATACTCGGAGAGTCTCTAATTCCAGGCAAGACCCTCGGTACCGGCAGGCACAGCACAGGAGCTCTCTGACGGCTTCTTTGGGATGGAGAGCTTCTGCAGTTTCCTCTAGCATTAAAATCTTGACACCTTGGCTCTAAACCCCTGGCTTGTTGGAAGCTACAGCCTCGTAACTGTGTTCACTGAAGAAGTTTTGTAGTTTGGAGCCCCATTGTTTACGTCTGACTGTATATCTTCTCCTGAGAGCCTTATGAACAGAATGAATTGCAGCAGAAATCACACATTCCCGTACAGGCATGTTTGCCTCTTGTGAAGTCTGCAAAATCATGACCCAAATGTATGGTGAGACAGTAAATCTGAGAATACAGTGTGCAAGAAGCCTAGTCTGAGATGAGAAGGGAGGAGAAAGCAATTTACTGCACCCCCCAGCAGTTTTCCTTGCAGACACTGTGAGCCCAAGAGCTGGGGATGCTTTGGGAAGCCGAGGCTAGCCGTTGCCTAGTGGTCCCACAAATACCAGGAGTCCTCAGACACTGGAAACTGAAGTGTTTATCTGTTCTTCCCAAATTTCATTCTTTCCCGACCCTTGCAGATAGGCTTATTTCTAAAGAGCAGAGGAAGACGGAACGGGTGAAAAGGGGTCTCGCTTACTCTCAGCTAGGAAACTCTGAAACAGTATGTACATTTCAGATCAGTGCATTTGACACGTGTTGGTTCCAGCCCATGTTTTATAATTGTGTATTTTATTCTCCTGTCTAGGCCATCCTGCCTGCAGTCACTCTTTCCACGTGCTTCCCACCTTGCTAGAAAAGACAATTTTTAAACACAAAAGCTCTGGTTGTGGCACTGGTGTAGGGATGGCATCTTCTTTAGGCAGAGCTCTTCTGAGCTGGGGGCTGTGTCAGCGCATGGACGCCCACATGTAAATCAGAAATCTTCCAAAACAAGGGCTCTCCTAAGGGAGTATTTTGGGAGACAGGGGGCAGGAGGAACGAACACCCCTTGTGTTACGTTTGCAAATTGTGAGCCAGGCATGATTTTTCGAGGTCTGTCTGGGACCCAGGATTGTTGTTGGGATGATGTTTATGAGTAATCTTTGGTCAGCAGATTGTGCGTGTGTGTCAACTGGTGCAAGAGGTAGGCAGCTGAAAGGTGAACTGTGCTGGTGAGTGGAAGGTAGGTACATGGTGGACACATGAAATAAGAGTCTTTTCTGTTCCCTGGATGGATGACCATGGCGGGCAGAAGCAGGTTTCTGGGGCAAATACTCTTTTTCACGAGTTCCTAAAGATGATTTCTGTAAATATTTGCTAATGTTTACTTGACATTTGCAGTCACTCATGTCAATATGATCCCATCCTGGAATGTTAACTGGAAACAAACACAAAAGTGGGCATGAGCTCAGCTGATTTGGATACAGTTTTTTAATTTAGGCTGATTTTCATGGTCATCATCTTTCACGTAATCCGCCAGTGCTGCTGAGAATTAGCAGTGCTCCAGGAGCTTCACTGTTTCCAAGATTCATGATTTTTTTTGTTCTCTGTTAGGAAGTGTATTACCAGAGTCACTGTTGTTTGTGTCTACTGTCTGACACTTCCTACCAAAATCCTGCCTCCAGTTGCTTCTAACTTAATCAAAACTTAACAATTTGGCCTAAAAGCTCCCACAGCAGTTGTTTGCCTCTGGCTGTTTTTATAATACTATTTTTTTAAAGTTCATCTGAATCAATTAAGCTGTTTCCAAGAACCTAGCTAAAACAAAGCACATTTTTGTTTTCTCCGTGTCAGAAAAAAATGACGATGACTTTTTCAAAAGTTCTGGTGCACTCTGCTGTGGAGCAAGAACAACAGACTCGTAGTGGAGCTGGGCTTTGGGTAGGAAATGTGCTTCCTGCATTTCCTCTGAAAAATTATCTAAGAACAAGCCCTAAGGATCCGTGGTTCTTACTTGCTTAGTAGTGATAGCTTTGATTTTCACACCTAAATACACTGCAAATTTCCCATGTTCTGGGCATGTTACCAGGCAGGTCTGAAGTCCCTTTTCTTGCAGTGGCCATTTATTCAAATAGATGGTCCAGCCTTCCTTGGACCCACGCAAAAGAGGGGAGCACATTGTTTGATGTAACTACAGACATGAGAAAAGCTGCATCTGAAGAAGCAGCAGAAGGCTGGGATAAGAAATCTGGATGTGGCAGAATGGTCTGAAGGCTGGGGAATGTGTCGGACTGAAAGGGGGCTTAGGAATGTGTGGCAAAGATACAAAGGTATTACATGATTCAAGGCATCTGAGAAGCATACTGAGGCCAGCAGGACATTCATCTCCAAGGTGCAAAAATATTAGACAATGCTAAGTACTTTATAAAACTCAGGCTTAAGTATCTCAGAGCAGTTGTTCTGTGCTTGGTGGCTCTCCTTGGTTTGCCATCCCTACAACATGAGTAGTAGTGGTGTCTTGTCTCATGGGGCTTGTTGTGGCACAGGCATCTCTGTGCGACCTTCTGATATAGCTCGGTGAATGCTGCGGGAAGCCCAGAGGACACTACTGAAAGGGGTGTGGATGCCGTGCAGTAAGGCTTGCCTTCACATGCTGGATGATGAGAAGAAAATGGAGAACTGTTCACTGGCAGTAGGGATGCAATATATATGATCTGAAGACCCAGGAAAAAAAGATATGTGTTAGAAAAGAAATAGAAGGAAAGGCACAAAAACTCTTCACATGGTGCTCTCACTGCTTATTCTCATTGTGTCCTGTAGACATGTTTGGTCCCTGCATTGGGTGTAATCGTGGTGCCAAGCAGCCAGGGACCACCCCAGCCAGCAGAGGCGGCTGCAGTCCATCAAGTCCATCAGTGCTGGTGGAGCCACACCGCTTCAGATGCCGTCCACAGCTACAACAGCGTTAGGGACAAATGTCCTGTCCAGTCCGTCTCCAGAAAAATTTGGTCCCAGAGTAGCTTCGTAAAGGAAGCTGCAGGTTACGGTGAGAGATCCACATCCTGGGCTGGTTTGGTCACCACCAAGTGCAGTGGCCAGACCCTGGTAACTTCAGTGGTCAGGGTCGAGTGGCTGGAGAACACACACAGGGCAGGCGGATGCTGTGGGAGTGCGGCTCATGGGGCATGGGCAATCTGGGGGGAAAAGTGAGCCACAGAGGTGGAGAAGAAAGTAAAGGTCAAATTCTCTTGGCTCATGCAAACCTACTTCTTTCTTTTTTTCCCCTGGTGACAATTAAACATACTGCAAGGTGAAGTAGTCCTCAAGTGAAATGAAATCTCCCTTCTCAGGCCTCGAAATGCATAACGCTCTGAATTACTTGACAAGCACAGTTTTCACAAGTAAGAACACCCTTTTGTGGATGTTTTCCTTGTTCCGTACTACCTAATGGATTTTTTTTTTTTCTTAATAACTGTCATTTGTCCTGCATCTTGATATTCTCAATTCAAAATTAAAAATGTAAGTTGCTGGCTGTGAATACTATTCATTATTCATTTACCAAAGGAATCTTAGACACATTCATCCCATTTCCTCTTCGTGTCTCGTTGTCAATAAACCTTTGCCTTGCTGCTTCTGTAAATCATTTTCATCCCTTTTCTTTGTGAACCATGCGCATAGGCTCTTGCACAAATGTCTCAGGAGAGTAATTGGCCAAGTCATGTAGTATCGTTTTTACCCCTTGATAAGCTGTCAAAACTTCATTAAGAGGAGATTATTAAACTGCACATACATATTTTTTCTGGATGAAGAAAGCATTGCACTTAAACTGTGAAGCAAGCAGGGTTTCCCATTGTTTTCCTGAGCAGAGCGGCTTGCACCAGTGGTTAGTATTATTCAAAAGACTTAGATTATCCTGGCTTCCATGGGAAACACGCACCTTATCTCTGCTGTAATATGAAGGATGCGGAGCTAAGCCTCCAGAGAGAAAAGTGCACTAAGCTGGGGGTTAGATTTCAGGGCTGAGGATAAATGGGGGAGAGTTTCAAACATCCTTCCCTTCCTCCCCATGGCCCCAAGAGAAAGAAATGCAAGGCGTGAGAGCGTAGCAGCCACAATTGATGGTGGGCTCCCATCAGAGGCTGGAGCAGGGATTACAAGCCACTACCTTGGCAGCTGCTCTTCGTGACAAATGCCAGCAGTGGACGTAGACCCAGACCCAGGCTGGGGCAGGGGAGGACCAGCTGCCGCAGAGGCTGGAGGGAGCCTACAGAGGCCAAGAGTTTATTAAACTTCAGTTTAACTGGAGGTGAAATATGTTCCTGTAACGCAGGGCAACAGAGGTTAATGGAGTCCTTTTTGTAGACGTTTTATGACACTCTTTGGGGATACATATAAGAAGACTGGGGCGTTCTAAGTAATTTAAATAAATATTTGTTTAGCCTGCATAAGGGGCAATTGGAGTTTCCTGGCAGGTCAGTCTTAGATGAATTTTTCTTTCTTTGCCCTTTCTCCCCAGCTATAGCATAGACACGCTGCGGTTCACAGCCAGGCCGCACAGCGTAGCTGTGTCCCCCCAACACTTTGAAACAGCTCTCCTGGTCAGTGAGACCTTGAGGCCACTGTGCACCCCCTGTACTGCATGGGGGGACTCATGGGGACCAGGACAACAGCCCCTGGCTAGCAAGGATGGCCGGTGCCCTCGGACCCTGTCAGGAGTCCAAGCTTCCCTCTTTCCCTCGGCACCAGTATCTTCTTGGCAGGAAAACTTCACGGGACTGCTGCACCATTCCCATCTCCCGACCCCACGGCAGGGAGATTTCATGCAGTGAGTCACCCGAGCAATGGAGTGAGGAGAGGTGTAGAGGTTGGGGGAAACAACCTGCCCCATCAGGTTTGCTGTCAGTTATTTTGTCTTCATTCTTGGTTGGCAAATTCCCAGTTTGGTTGTGCTGCTTCTTGCTTCAGTTTGTGATTTTGCTGCCCTCTTTCACTCTGCCAGTAAAAGCTGATGCCAGCCTGTCACGCAGTCCCAGTGACTGTGAATTGATGGGTTTGGTAGCCAGAAACCTTATTTCTTTCTGGAATACTTCTGAAAGCCTAGTGCTTGTAGGAACATTAGCAATTCCCAGACCTAGCCAGCCTTGAGTTTTGCAATGCGCAGTCAGAATGGAAATAACTTTTAGCTGTGCTTCCAAGAATGGGCAGGTTTGGGGAAGGCTGAATGTTTTTCTTCCCTTGTCCAGGCCTTTCTTTACTAATCAGCCGTATAAAACTGAAGAACAGCAGAACTATTTTCTTAAAGAACCTGGCCCAAACTTTGGCCCAATGTTTAAACTCAACCCTTTCTGTGGTTCAGTGAGGTTCAGCCAACTTTGGGTGTTTTCTGTTTTTACTTCAGCTTTCCCATCACTACTGCTTTCCAATTTCCAAGCAAAAATGGTAGCACCCAAATCCCCCTGAGATGTGCTGTACTTAGGTAGCAATGGGGCTGCCGCAGCATCTCATCCAGACTCGGAGTCCCCAGTTCTTCTCCACAGGGGCATCTGGGGGTCCACATTGTAAAGCATGAGAAGCAGCACAGGAGCCGTGCTGGGCAGATTTGTTGGGGCTTGCCTGACTGCCCGTCTGAAGTACACAACGCTTCACTTGTAAGCGTAAGGGTAGTCCAGGGACACACACACGCTGCAGTGCTTTGCTGGATTAGGGCCGCAGGCTGGCTGCTTCAGCTAGGCAGAGCCCGCTCAGGTGCCTCTCCGGCCAGTGCCTGCAAGCCTTTTGAAGTTTGTCTGTCACTAATTTGAAACAGGACTCCGTAATGCAGAGGCAGCTGAGCTCTTGCTCAGCTCGTGACAAAATGGCTCTAATCTTCCTCCTCCTGCCCCTCTGCTCTGCTGGTTATTTCAGGTTGCAGCTTCAATCCTGTCACCAGAAGTACAAAACAGGCCACTGGAAGTCACCTCTGGGAGGCAGCTGAACTTCAGCAATGCAGTGCTGCCTCTGCTGTGAAGAGGTTGCTTTTGCAGAGCAGCAGACAGAAGAATGCAGAGGGAGACAGACTGACGGACAGACCGACCGACCGACGGCATGAACACTGTCCAGGCAGGCATAGGCACATAGGATGGGGTGAATCACTCTCCAACCTGGCAGCAGGGAATTAAACTGTGCCATAGCCAGACATCAGAGCAAGGCTCAACTCCCTTCAGGCGGTTTTGCCTCACCAGGCCTCCCCACCAGCTAGAAGGAGCGTCCCCCATTCTTTTCTAACTCAACGGCTGATTTGTATCTGCTGTCATACGTGATGGCTGGTGGTGTTTCGCTTGGCACGTGGTTAACGTGGAAGGCAAACACGTATTGAGACTGTGGAAGGTTGCAGCGGTGCCTCGTGCCCCCTCTTGCCCCGACCAAGCAGATGCCCTGCTCACCCAGTACCTGGTCTTGGGTGGAAATTGTAGGGGAAATGTCTGGGGCGTGTTGTGGGGAAGAGGGAGGCGCTGACTAGCTGCAGGGGAAAGCTCTGGAGGAGATGACAACTTGCAGTGAAGAGCCCGCTTTTGTCTTGTAGTGATCAGGCAAGGGATCTTTTCCAATCCTTCCGGTGGCCAAAGGGCATGGGTGAGGTTAAGATGAATACATAAATCTGCATCCGATGGGGAGGCTTATGCTCTTCCTTTCAGAGTGAGAGCTTAGCCCTAAGCCCTGCATCACCCTCATCTGTCACTCACATCTGAACAACACTCCGCATTTCCACAGGCACTGAATGTCACTGCTTGCCATCAGCCCCAAAGCTCCCCAGTGCTTACCTGTCCCTGCTGCAGGTACAGGGCCTGGCTTCACAATGCCTCGGAGCAGGGAGGAGGGTTGAATCCTGGTTACCAGCCGTGTAACTCAGCTGGAGATAACTTCCAAGCAGGCGAGGAGCAACCTTGCAACCCTGCTGTCTCTAGATTTTTCTAAAGGAAACTCAACCTTGACAGAACTGGAAATAAGGCAGACAGGTGGATGGGACAGACGCTTCCCCAGATGCTGATGGTCGGTTAGTGACACTCAGCTCAGACAGGAGTGGGACAGAGGCCTCACGTTAGGTCAGTGCATCCAGGTGTCCCAAACCCTATAGCACCCGTCTGTGGAGAATGGGTCTTCAGCAAACGGCATGAGGACCTGCCTGTTCTCCCTTTCATTTACCCAAGGGTCTGTGGACCCTTTTGGACTTGGCTCCCAATAAACAGCTACTGGCCTGTGTGTAGGTCTGAGTCTATGACTGAGACCATCCCATTCAATACTTTGTCCTATATTAGTGATGCTGATTTCTTTATGAGCTCCCATATTTTGCCTTATTCAGCATTGAGCCCAGTCTTCATAGCAATTAGGTGCTCACATCCGGTTCTGAGGAACTGGAGAAAAGCCAAGACCCTCAGGTAACCATGGCCATGGCAAGGCAATGCAGGATTGCTTTGGAAGGAGACTACTTATGCAAAATGTTTCAAATTCAGAGCCAAAAGGAAACTGAAAGCCCTTTCAAGCCCCCTTCAGATCCTTGCCTGCTTCCTCCATCTTCCTTGGCAGACGAGCACTGGTGATGTACCAGTTCAGAGGTACTAGGTGGCTTTTGGTTCACATGCACTGTTTTAGGTGGAGACCCAAGTAGGACATAGCAGAAACCCACAAGTACTTCCCAGCTGTTTGTGACATGCATGCAGTGGGAAGTAAAGGAGACATCTTAAAATGCTCTTGCTGACCCATCTTGACCGTCCTACTTTCAAGCAGGACTTTGCATGTAGCCTGGCGTGCTGAAAACCCGTAGCTGACCACCCTCAGCCCTATCACTGGGGCTGCCTTTGTGGGATCTCCTGAGGGTCTGGCTGCCACTGAGCTGCCCGGAGGTCGCTGTCACCTCCCCCTGCTGTCCCTTAAAAAGCCATCTTGTGGCTGGTCCTGGCACAGCAGAGCACATTCCCAAGGCACTGTGTCATCTCCTGCGGCCACTGAAGGAAGATCTTCAGGTGTCAGAGAGGACAGAACCGGGTCACTAAGAAATTAATGAGTTCATCAGAGCAAACCAAGATGCCCAGATCCAGAATATTTGGCATAAACAATAATCTCCTTTCATATTCAGTAGTGAGGAAGCCGTGGTATGCAACTGAGCAGTTTCATTTTCTCCCCATGGAGGCAATGGCTCTTTTCCTATATCACATTCTGGGAGCCAAAAAGAGAGCCACAATTACAGAAGGTTGCTAGAAGCAATTCTGTGCCTTCAAAATTTGTTAGTCAGCTCTTTCCTGCTGTTCAAATGAATGTGCCACATCAAGAAGGACTTGGGGCATAAACTGTGCCTTTTTGCTTTAGCCACAGCTTCTATGCAGAGTTTTCAGAATTTATGTGTTTATATAAAAGCCAGTTTTGTTAGTGTCCTTTAAATAACATGAAAGAGCAGCAAGCAGTGCATGTTGCCATTATACAGATGGTGCTGAGCTCTCCCCAAGTAGCCACAGGGTGTGTGAATTCAGCTAATCAGTGAATAAAGCAATACGTGCTCTCCAGAGCAGATGTTTGTATGGGGAAAAAAAGCTAGTTCAGAAAAAAAACCCAAGAGGAACAGCAACTTCCACAAACAAATAACACACATGCGGACACACGCACACGTTCCCCAGGCTTGCTGTGATGTAAACTTCTCAACAGTGCTACAGTTAATGTTTATCAAGCTGTCTGTCCCCAAACCCACACAGTGGTTTACTCCAGGAGAACACAACCAGCCAGGCACAAGAGGGTCTAAGTGCAGCCAGGGCTGAGGTGGTTTTGACTCCTGGGGAAGCATCTCCGAGGCACGCAGAGCAGAGCCAGAGCCAGAGACTTATGTTATACGCTGGCTGCAGGGCAGCAGAAAGTCTATGGATCCATGGGTGCTGTGTGGTGCCTTTGGCCATGTCCCCAGACTGCCTTTCAGGAACAGAAGGAGTTTTTGCGATCTTTCTGCTCCAGGCCTTAGTGTTGCTCCTGCTGTATCCTCTCCTCAGAAAAATAAGTCTCTTCTTGAAGAGAAGGGCCCTAGGTGCAGTCACGAGAAGCGCAGTAGAAAGAAACACCTCTCTCTCCCTTTCTTCCTTCTACAAGTAGACATTCATACAGGAACCAGTTCTGCTTTATGAAAACTCCAGAGAACTGCTGGTAGGCTCAATACAAGGAGATGTGTTCATCCTTATCCAGAGTTGAAATGGAGATGCTCCAGCCGGTTTCTGCTTAGCAGCAAGGATAACTGTGGCTTCCACAACAATGTCAGTGGCTTATGTCTTCTACCACTTGGATTTAAGAGATGAATGTTGCCCAGTTTTACACTTCACTTGGGCTCAAGAATGAAGGTATGATTAATTATCTGGTCATTGCTAATAAAACCGGTGAAGCCAAATTCTAGGTCTTCTCTCTGTCTTTAAACTCTTCTCTAGATCTGCAGGCTGGAAGAGCACTCACTTCCTGAATGGAAATAAACCTAAAGATTTGGGCCTTTGTACATCTAAAATCCAGACTCTCCATTTTATCCTATATAACCCAAAAAATGGATGTTTTTAAAATTATAGCCCTGTGCTGACTTCTGGACTGCAATGACAGACAGGAGGCAGAAGGCTGCAACAGACAACTTGGGAACAAGTATAATGGCTTCAGCATGTGTTAAGGCAGGATCAAGATGACTGGATAAGGTTACTACGGCCGGCCAAGTCCTGGAGGTGTGCTGGCTGGGCTGGTGGTGAAAATCTTCCTTGGTAAGAAATGTAGAATACACTGCCCAAACCATATCTAGGCAAAATTTTAGCACTGGTATTTAAGCAAGAGTTGAGAGAATCATGTTAAGAGCCAGGACTGGATTTAAAAGGCTTTCTTAAACATCTGCACTAAAGGTTTTAGGTTTTTTGTAAAAAAGCATCCTTGCTATGAAAAGTAAGAGTCAGACCATGACTGTGCAGGGAGGGAGAGGCACCATGAAATGGCCAGTGTTAGGAATCCATAGGGATCTGGGGATGGCAGGGGAGAAAACCCCTGGGCAGGAAGGCACAGCTCTGACACACGTTGTTTGGTGTGGGAGCAGAGAGACCACCTGGTGCAGCCACACGCCGCCCGTGCCACGCGCTTTGGACGTGGGTCGGCCCCCTGTGGGCAGCCTCTCTGAGCCACCACGTGCCAGTAGGTGTCCAGGTGTCCCAGGGTCTGCTCGGAGCGCCCCAGGGCTGTGATAGCGTGGGGGTCCTCACTGAGACCGTAATAGCTTGGACGAGATGCTGCCGGAGCAGTGCATTAGCAATGCTAAGATCCTGCAGGCTGCTTTGCCTGGAGGCTGGGGCAAACAGCCCTGTGCTGGCAGTGTTCTTGGGTTTTGCTGGCCATGTAGCTGTCTTGCAGCCTTGTAGGTTGTGGGGCTGCAATCACAGGATCTATGTAAAGGAGTCTGTCATGAAGGAGTGTGGCTTGTCAATCATGTGCTGTGCAAAGGAGACCTATCATTTCAAGTTGAGCCCAAAGTTGTGTGTTTGAAGTGTCCCACTCTCCATTGCCATGCTTGCATGCACCAAGCTGACTTTGCTCTGAATTAAATTTCATGGATAAGATTGTACATAGAGAAGATTTTACTTCATAGCCCTCCCAAAACAGCATACTTTGGGAACAAAACGGATATAAGCTGTGAATCCAAAGATTGAGACACCATGGTTAAAATGACCGTTCCCCCCAGGCAGGTATCAGCAGAGCAGTGTGATGCCTGGCTGTCCCGAGGGCTCACTGTATGGCCATGTGTGCAGCATGGTCTGTCTTCTGCACCCCCCTTCCTCCTCCATGGACAGATGCAGTGAGATTGGAAAGGCATATCGCCTCCAGGTGAACTGGGGATGCAGGTAGCTCTCCTACACGAAGAGGAGCAGCGTGATGCTTGGGGCCCATGTTCCCAGCTGTCCTGGGCTGTCCCTGCCCATTGGCAACTGACACGGGGTGACTCAGGGAAGGTCTCGGAAGTCCCGATGGTCTAGCAGGCAGCCCAGGCACTGGCAGAGCAGGGTGTAAGTGTGGGAAGCCAGAAAATATCTTCCTTCTACTGCCAAGGGCAAGGACGGAGTTGTGAGCAGTGAAGGAGGCGCCAAGCGGTCCTGTCGGGCTTGTAAGGGTGCAATGATGCTCACATTACCTCCTTGTCATGGAGATCTTCACAACATGTAACTCAAGGTCTCTCTAGCTTTGATTAGAAACAGACACCCCAAACTTTGCACTGAAGCTTTGAGGCCATCTCCAGTTACAGGAAGTCTGGGCATATCCATATGCAGATGTATGCAATTTGTTTCACTTCAGCAGTTAGCATGACTGTTTTGAGGTCAGGGAGCCTGTTCCTAGGGAATGAGAGTTACTTCTTGGGATGCTCAGCTGAGGGTGGATGCACGCCATCCCCTCCCCACACCACCATCCATTCTCCCTGCCTCCTGCCCTCCATCCCACTGTTGCTGCCCCTCTCACGGAGACAACTCATCCCTGCCAGTGCCCACAGGAGCTGGAGGTGAAGGAGCCCGTGGGAGCTGCAGCGTGGGAGCATGAAAGCAGCATGGCTGAGCCAGCAAGGAGGGCTCTAGGCTGGTGGCAAGCAGGTATGGGGACACCCACTGTGTGTGCAGCAGGGATGGGCGCTTGTTCCTCAGGACTGATGTCTTGTGGCTGCCGAAATCCCTGGGCCCAGTTTGAGCTATGCAGTCAACGAAATTAGATTAGATCCAGAGCTTTTCTCTGTGTGTGTGTGTTTGTGCAGACCCTTCCCCAGCTAGCTGAGCTGCTCAGGCAGATAAGAAACGACAGAGGAGTTCCCAAAAGAAGGCTTCAGGTCTTGTGTTTGCTGCTGCTGGCGTCGCAGGGGACCTGGGAGTTAGGAGGGCAGCCAGCACAAAGGCATAGGGGAAAAGGTACTGAGCTTCCTGACATCATAAATAATAAAAAAAAAAAAAAAAGAAAGAAAAGAAGAAAAAGTTTCCTGGAATACTTTGATTTATTTATTACTCCGTCTTTACTGACTTTCATAGGCTGTAGTCCATTGTTGCAGACTTTCTGGAACTGTTTTATTATCACTAGTTTTGAAAATAATAAATATCATGGCTGTAGCATATGATTTACCCAGATTGTCGGGCAGGGCACTGTCTCAGCCCATGTTGGATGGGCCTGTCCACCTGCCCTCTCCAGGAACGGCGGAGCAGCTCGGCCCATTGGAGGTCCATTGCCACAGGTGCAAAGAGGAGGCACGGTGGCCGTCACTGGCCTGGGCAGCTGTCCTGGTGCCCAGTGAGTATAAGTCTTGACAAAATGTTCCTAAAGAACAAAGTGAAGAGAGTTGAGGTAGAAGACATCGGGCTTTGCTGAGCTTTACAGGGAGCTCCTCAAAAGCCTGAGGGAACAGTGTTAGAGTAAGCAATAGATCTGAAAACACAGTAGGGTAGTAGTGGCAGATAGCTCCTGCATCTCTGGTGCCTTCGTCCCAGTCCTGCTCTTGACTCCTCTGTACTAACTGGGCATTTCTTTTTCTCAAATCCCTTTGATAGCTAATCCTTCCAAGCTTAAACCTGGCCCTTCCTTGCCCTCATACCTGAGAGTGACAGCTACATTTCATCTTCCTGTTTTCATCCCTCAATGCAGTCTTTCTGCTACGAGAGTGAGAAAAGAGCGAGGATACGTGCATCTTCTCACAACCTTGCACACGGGCTTTTGGCTGTGAAGCCATGACAGAGTGGTTCACGGAAGGGCTAAACGGTAAATATACAGTGAATTAGGTGGTAGGATGTTGTAACAAGGGATGAGGGCTGGGAAAAATGGAGACTTCCAAAGACATGAACTAAGATGCCAAAGCTGGCATTAATGACCCTGGATATGACACTGCTGAGGGAAATCTTCCAGTGGGGGCATCACTAGATGGTGGAGCTGTTTCCCAGAAAGACCAATCCAGGACTGAGAACATCTAAAAACAGGCTAATGTGAAATTTAAAAAAACAAAAGATTAGCCAGTTGGCATGATCTTGGCTTGGTAAGGAGAGCGCAGATAGGAAGTACCACCTCACCCTTTCCTTCCCAGACCTTTAGGAGCTGAGTGTAGCAGCTCAAGGTTAAACCCTGCAGCAGGGCTACCATGTTTTTTATTGAAAGATCCCAGCCAGAGATGTGGGCGGGCAGGACACCAGGCTGCGCAGCACATGCCGGGTGGGCCAGCTGCTCACACAAATCCTTCTGTTTTCTGTTCTGGGGACAGCCTGCTGCACGCAGCAGTGGCAGCAGGCAAAGGAGAGACACGGGCACTTGTCATGAGAGGCACTACATGCCACTGGGTCCCCACCAGGATCCTGCTGGTATGGCAATGGTCTTCCTAATGAAAGGGACACCACCCTTGCTGGAGGCAGCAGGTGGGCAGGAGAGGACACCCGGTCACAGCACCCTCTGCCTGCACCTGAGGGCACACACACCTGGTTTCACTCAGCTGCTAAGCCTTAGAGAGGAACCAGCTCACTGCAGTGGTTGAAGTATCCACCTCATACTGCTCTCGTATGTCATGGCCCATTAATTATTAATTGCTCAGGGCAGTTAGGCGGGAACAGCCTCCAAGGCTGCTGTCAGACTCCTCTCATTTCTCTCTGCCCTGCACACAGGCCGGATCATTTCCATAGGTGTCCCACACCAGCCTTTTCTGCGGTGCTGAGTGCTGTTCATGGCCTCTTGGCCGAAAGCAGCGCAAGTCCTTGCAGAAGGCTGGGGGGGTGACCATGAGGTGTCAGTCAGGAACACTTCTGCTGGCACACCACCATTACCTGGGGATGTATGAGCAGAAAACAGATCCCACTGAGTGCACGCGTAGCTGCTGTGTGCCCCCGGCTTTCTAGCATGTGTTGGTCGGGGTGCACAGATGGGCTGGGGACTAGGAGCCATCCTCTGAGGCCCAGGTTTGGGTCTCTTCGTCTTCACAGACCTCTCCTCTGGCCAGGACTAAGGAATGCAGTACTCAGTGGGGTTCAGTCACCTCAGGGTGAAGGAGGGTCTCGCTGGAGTGCGTGCACATGAGCATGCCAGGCTTATCCTCCCACCCATCTCCCAAAGGGGGACCAGGAGGACCTGGCAGAGCTCACCCCAACCTCCCCTTCCCAACTGTGCTGTTACCCGTGGGCTGCAATCAGCCCTCCTGCCATAATACCCGCCTCCTCCCTTGAATAGAGCCCGGCCAGGTGCCTGTGCCACCCCCGAGCTGAGCTCCAGCACCCACCAAGGTGGGGGCTGGAAACTTTCGTGCACCCAGGGCAGCCATCTGCCTCACCTCCTGCCTCTGCCCAGAGCGGTGTCAGCCTCTGTGCCTGCATTTGGGCACTGCTGTCCAGCTGCCATGGCTAGCTTTAATTGATTGAACCAATTAATTTGTTGAAAGATTTACATCTCTTTCCTTCTCTCTCTCCCCCTCCCCACCCTGTCCAAACCTGCCCGCTTCTCCCCTCCCTGTCCTTCCACCCAAATAGGTAAGGAGAGCAGTTTGGGAGAGGCCGACTTGCAGCAGAGCTCTGACCCTTCGGCAATGGACAGCAGCTACCTCAGCGTGAAGGAGGCCGGGGTGAAGGTGCCCCAGGACAGGGCTAGCACGGACCTCCCCAGCCCCATGGACAAGGCCGACTCAGAGAGCAACAAGGGCAAAAAGCGGAGGAACCGGACCACCTTCACTAGTTACCAGCTGGAGGAGCTGGAGAAGGTCTTTCAGAAGACCCACTACCCAGATGTCTATGCCAGGGAGCAGCTAGCCATGAGGACAGACCTCACCGAGGCTCGTGTACAGGTAACGGGAGATGCCCTAGGGCTGGGCGAGGGGTGGGCAAGCTGCATACCAGCCCCTGCTCTCTGGGGAATGAAAACATAAGCCCTGCAAATGTGTTGTCCCATGCTGTGCCTGAGGTCACCTGCAGCCCCACCACAGCCTGCAGGCAGCCAAGCCCTAGCCAGAGCCCATGCCGCAGGCCAGCACGTTGCTCCAGTGAGGGACAGGACAGGGAGGCACGTCCATGTCTGACACTAGTGTCAGCTCCTTTAGTTGGGCTGGTGTCCTGAGCTGCACTGTTCACAGAGAGGTGTCTTGTCCTTCAGCTAGCGGGGCAGCAGGCAGGTAAGCCTCACCATCACCCTAAACAAATCTATTACAAAGACTACTTTCTTCAGAAGACTTGGCAGGGGACACGGGCTCATTAGTCTGAGCGGGGGGATGCTTTCCCACAGTATGGCCTCTTTCTGGCAAGATGGGGATGCAGAGCTGACCAAGATGTTCAGTACCAGAGAGCATGAGGTGATACAGGAGAGGCCGCTCTTGCTGCTTGCTTGGTTGAGCAGGTGCTGAGACGGCACAAAGCCTGGCGATCTGGAGCAAAAAGGTGCTCCCACCGTCTTGAGAGGAGCAGGAGAGTGAAACAGCCATGCTGCTGTCTCACTGCCTCCACCACACAGGTGCCAGCTCCCATGAACCAGCTCCCCTGAACTAACGTGGGGGTCCAGCAGAGACAAAATGCACATTAAAGGGAGTGAATGATTCTCTGAATGCTGGTCTTTCCACTGAGTCAAGGTTAAACCCAAGGCCTGGAAGAGCTCAGAAGCATTTGCAAAAAGGAGCACCATCACTTGGAGCAGAGGTCTGCAGCTCACACCTTGATGGCCATCAAAGGTCCCGCTGAAGCATAGGCTCTCATTCTCCAGTTTAGCTAATCCTATGACTCCCATCTGCAGGCATTTATCAGCTCACCACCCCCAGAACCTGCATTAGCATTGAGAATAGCTGGCGCGTGGAGGTATCTGATTATCCTCTTATACCAGGAAGACTCCCAGGTCCCAGGCAGCCTCGCTTGCCCTCTGCTCTAACCTTTACAAATTGTTGTTGAACATAGTCAAAGCGGTCAGGCCAACATCGTTGCATAAGTCCACTTTTCTCGGTACATTCACTAAGTTTCAACTAGCTGCAGGATTTTTCTTGTCTGCTTGCCTGAATTGGTTTGCAGGGCTGGTGTGCTCTTCTTCCCCACAGCTGTTTCTCTTCAGGCTGGACACGGCTGCATTTCAGTAGAAAGCAGCGTGATTCCCGTTGGTCCTGCACGTACGTGCAGAGCACTGCGGGATGGGCAGAGGAAGGCAGCACTACAAACGTCAGCTCTTTACTTCTGCCGCTGGACACAGCCCTTGATTTCCCAGGGACACATCACAAGTGCTGATGAGGTCTCCTGGGAGGCCAGGCGCAGCATCGGGTTACTGACTGCACAGTCCATGAAATTCCTTTTCCTCAGGAATGAGAATGAGGTGCTGGAAGGTGGCGAGCTCCTCCGCTCGCCTCGGAGCCAGGGTGTGCAGCTAGCACGTCCCAGCTAGTGCGCAGGGCTGGCTAGCGGAGCCAGGGCAGGCGAGGCCGATGCAATCCACAAGTTCATTACATATGACTCACAATCTCAGGGTTTTTTCCCCACTTTACCCCTGGATAACACTGCAGCCAAGGGCAGAAGCACCTCCCCGTGCAGCCAGGAGGAAATCTGGTAGAGGGAGGGGGCAGCCTGTGGGTTTCACCCTGCCCTGAGATAAGCAGCCCAGCAGCCTGCCACCACGGCAGCCGAGAACAGCCTCTCTCCTCTCATGCCCGCCAGCTTGCACCTCTCACTTCAGATGGCGATGACAGGGCTCGTGTAACGGAGCGGCTGAAGGACTTGTCTAAGTGGCCTGGCTGCTGCAGCACTTACCCCAGGGTGAAAGGGGATAGCGCTTGCATTTCGCTCATTCCCCCGGCCCCACTGGGAAGGACCCCATCCCTTGGGCTGCAGGCTGGCACCCAGCCACTGCCCCGCGATGAAGGGCTGCCACACCGTCGGTAGAAATGCAGGCTCTCTGTCACTGGGGAGTGAGAACCAGCAGGCTCATACCAAGCGCTGTGGGTGCTGGCCGGGCAGGCTCAGGGACCCCCCAGGTGCCAGGTATTTCATACGGGTGCTGGGGCTGCCAGCTGGGGAGCTGCTTTAGCTTCGGCACGGTGGTGGCAGCCCCTGGGAGGCATGGGGACACAGCCTGGGGTAGCCCAGGGCTCTTCTGATGGTACGGGGCTGAGCTTCCCACGAGGGAGGCTTTCGGGACTAAGGCCTTAGTGATTCACCCTAGCACCTGTCTCCAGCTCAGGGTTGTGTTATAGCGTGTTTAGGCTTGGTTTTGGCCTCCCACCCCTCTGGGCAGCTCTGCTTTGTGGGGGCCTCCCCACATCAGCACTGCAGCACCGAGGACATCAGCTTACAGCCAAAGAGCAGGTACGGACATGGGGCAGCAGCCCAGGAGACCGATGGTGAAGCAACCACCTACTGCAAGGACCAAGGACCCATCCAGGGCCAAGGCAGAAAGCAGAAATCACAAATAAGTCATGAGACGCTTACTTATTTCCTTCTGCAAGCCAGAGAGCAGCTATGTATTCAGATGCCCTCTGTCAAGCTGGCAGGGACTCTGGCTGCTGTGGGATGTCTGGGGACATACCAACTGCAGCCCCATGGGCTTTGAGGGGAGATCAGTTGACCCCCTCCCAAGTAAGGTACGGTCCTCTAAGGGGTGGTGAGTATCCTGGGATAATTTCATGGAGGCCACCTTCAGCTGCCTGCGAGACTGAACTAGGCAAAGCAGAGCGGCAGGAAGGTGAGGTGCCCAGCGGGTTTGAGGTGTGATGCTCCCTCCCACGGCTGAGCCAGCTTTTGGCTGGAGGTCGTTCCCTCTGGCCAGGCTCAGCTCCCTGAAGAGTGCAACCAGCCGCTGCGCCGCAGGCAGGAGCAGATGCGGAGCCCAGACAGGCAAGTGGCAGCTCTGTTTTTTCCCATCCCTTTCCCAAGCTCACACTTCATTAGTGAAATAGCTGACAGAGATCTCAGTGCCCTGAAGAAGAGCTTGTGCCAGTAGTGGGCACAGGGAGGGCCATGCTGTCCGTGGAGTGGTGGCATCCTGCAGCCTGATCCCTCTCCTGCTCCATGTCGCTGCCTGCCTTGGTTTCCAGCTGTCAGTGCTGTCGTCCAACAACGCCAAAGCTAATTCCCCCTGCGGTGCAATGCAACGTTTTCTCTGATGCCCCCTATGAGCTTGCCCTTTGTTGCCAAGTACTATTAAGCTACTGCAGGTCCCTCTTTTCTGAAGTGGGAGCCGTGCGTAAGTCCTGTGCAGAGGCAGAGCCACCCAGCCAAGGAGATGCTGCTAGGGCTCAGAAACAAATCTGCAAGGGTGTGCAGCAGGCACTGTTTTCACGTAGGTCCTACACAGTGTCCATGTCCCGTTCCTTTCTCCTCCTCTTCCATGTCTGGGGCTGCAAAGCCCCAGAAAGAGCTCCTGCTCAGTACTAGCAATTGCCTGAGCTTCTTCCAGCCCATCCAGTGCTGCAGCCGATGTCTGAGGTGGTGGCACTAAAGAAACATGGTAGACACATGTATATTCACACGTGGCTCCTTCACCTTGTATGCACGCACACATGTACACCTCCAAGCCCACACCAGCCTGGCCCTGGCTGCTCATCTCTCTTGGGCTGTGAGTATCTCTGCCTCCTGGCCTGCCCTGTGGCGGAGGAGAAGGAGATGGGGCTGGAAGGAGGCTTCATGGCCAGGGAATATAACCCCTCAGCCAGCCCCCCTCAGAGCCAGCGTTATGATTGCTGGGACCATTAATGAAATGTTTTCGGCGGTGACCCTGTGATGCAGCAGGGGCTTGAAAGTGAGAGGGAAATGTCAAACTCTGCTGTAGCAAAATCACCGCCTCAGAAAAAAAGGAAAAAAAGCAAAGCAAGAAGTAATATATCTTGATCCCTTTTCCCCCATAAAACCCTGGGAGGCTGGTGGAAGGAGCGGAAAGACTGAGCTAAGCCTGCAGGAAATTAAACATGAAATGAAAACAAGCTCAAGTTATTCAATTCTCTCATCCCAGGCTCCAATTTCCCATTCCAGGCCACTGATAAAATGGTGTCCAGTTTCAGCACTCAAGGATGAATTCTGGCTCTGTTCCTGCAGGCTGGAAAGCAAAGGGCTGGTGGCCATCTCTGGGAAGAGGGGAGATGGCCTGGCCTTTAGCAGAAGGATGAGGTCCTGGAGACAGACAGACATACAGGAGGCTGAGCAGAGGGAGGAGAGCAGCGGGGTCGGCGGACGGGGATGGGCAGAACAGATGCTGTGAGGCTGCCAGGGGAGAGCGGGAGCACAAGAGGCTTGAACATGGTGGACAGCTCTCACCCGTAGCCAGGCAGCCACGTAGCGTGGGTCGCTTGAGCACGGGGCATGGGGATGGATCCAGCCCCACAACTGCCACCAGCCCACCGTCACACACGCAATGGCCATCCTCGCCTCCCATCGCTGCGCTGGGGTGGGTAGGAGAGAGGGGAATTCACCTTCTTCTTTTAACTTGGAGGAAGGATGAATGCAGCCATGTAGTCCCCAGCCACGGCCAGAGGGGCCTGGGTGAGGTCCCAGCTCAGCCCATCTACCCGCACCCTGTGCCAGGCGCGTGGGGCTTGGTGGCAGGGCCGGACCGGCAGCGCCGGGTGGGTGCCATGGTGGCTGCAGCAAGGCAGCGAGCAGGAGCCTCCTGCTTTCTTTGTCTTAGGCTGTTCCTGGCCTCTCCACCCCCTGCCGCACATCAGCTGTGTATGCATATGGATTTAGGTACCAGCATATGGCTGAATGTTTATGGAGACATGAAACATTTTCTGTTCTGTAGATTTTTATAGGGCTGATTGGGTACATCAGGGCTTATCAAAGCATTGTCTGCAGGAGTCAGATATATGACATTACCCTACACTCCCACTCTAATTGTTAACACTGAGATGCAGCCCACAGCGACTGCTCATCCCTGCACGAAGTACCACATCCTGACCCCAGAGGACATGCTGCACCGACTGCTTCAACCTCAACTGTCACACCCTGTGCTGAATCTGCTTCTCTTGATGGAAGGTGACAGGCAATGAAAGGAAAATGGGCTTTTGTTGGGTTTTAGATTTGCTTTTTAAAAGCAGGTGTCTTCTAAGGTTGAGGAAACCAAGAAATACTTAGGATTAGTTGTTTTTTTGCTGACATCTTCTCATTATACATTGCCCTGCCTGCCCTGTTTTCCCTGGAGCACCGGAGAAACATGACTGCAAGTTACTAAATGGCCTAAAAGGACTTGGACCAGAGGAGAAAGGAGAACTTTAAAAAGAGGTCCAAACCTTGTCACAAGCATTTCAGAGCAGTGGCTCCCTGTCAGCCCTCAGGGCATCTCCAGTGCCCCCTGCACCAGCACCTGGACTGAAGACACTCTTCAGCCTAACAGCTTCCCAGCCCACCAGCTGCGTGGGGATTGCAATTTGGGAACTGCCAGTTTAAACCATTTTGCTCTACCAGTACCAGTTAAATCCAAGGTGTAAATGAGAAGCAGGAGAGCAAAAGCCTGTGCTGGAGACCCTGCTCCACCTCAGCCAGCCCTGGGAAACCTCCCTGCGGCTTCAGCATGGCAGCTGCCGTGCTGTCCTGGGGAACCTGAGTGCACAAGCCCTGCGCTGATGGCTTTGGAGGTTGCGCTGTGGAGCCAGGCACCGCTGTGGAAGCCTGTGCTCAGCTGCCCCACTCCCAGACAGGTGCCCCAGGTGGGATGCTCAGGTGGGATGCTCAGGTGGGATGCTCAGGTGGGCTCCCCTGCACGGCAGCGCAGGTGTGCAGCCACACTGGCGGGCAGGCCAGCCGGTGCCTTCGCCAGGCAGAGGAATGGACGCATATGCCTGGCATATGTTCGCCCCAGCCTTGCGCACAGCCAGTGCTCTGCTCCCTACCTGCTCTCCACCCCTCTGTGCACAGCGGGGCCTCCTCTGCCCGAGGAGGAACCGGGTCACCACCGCTAACTTTGAATCTGCAGATCAAAGCGGCATGATCTGGGCCAGCCCTGGGACTGGCCTGCAGCTGGGCTGGAGCGTCTGTGCCAAGAAGATGTAGAAGAAAAGCAGACAGATGCCTGGGGCATCAAACCTGCTCCAGTAGGACACTCTTCATGTGCAGCATGTGCTCAGCTGGGATAAAGTTAGGACCTTTCTGCTGGTTCTTTTTGCACCCGCTGAAAATCCTCATAGGGTTTTTGATTCGGGGTGGGGGGTTAATATCAGGTTGCTGCTTTGGGTATGGCTAGTCTGGCTGGGTTGTGGATGGCCCATGCCAGTGGCATTGCCACGGCTGCGAAGCAGGGCACTAAACCCTACACCATCCACAGCCCACATGGGGACAGCACGCGCGGGTGCTGCACCGTCCACTCCCTGCACCAAGCAGACCACAGCACGTGGTGAGATCCTCAGCCGCCCACTCGTATGACGGGGCTGGCTGCAGTGGGGAGCTGCGAGAGGCCAGCACGAGGCTGCCTGCATGGTGGGGAGGGGGAAACTGAAGCGGGAGAGCCTTAAATGACTCTTCCATCACAAGCAAGAAGGTCAGCTCAGACCAGAAACCACAGACCCTTGAGCTGATGCAGGCTGCAAATGCCACCACTCTCCTGCCCCCTGAAAGCCGTCCTGCCGCCCTACCCTGTGCCGAGTGCCCGGCTCGCTCCACTATACTCCAAAGATGTGAGCTTCCCACCCGGCGTCTGGTTTCCCCAGGTCCCTGCCAAGCAGTGGAGCTGCCCCATGGCCAGGCACAGGCAGGGCCAAGCTGTTCATTAGTGATGCCCCCCCCCCCCCCCCCCCCCCCCCGGCAAATCACCGTGTAAAACTCGAAGCAGAACCCAGCGGCTCTAGGACTGCTCCTTTCATGCACTGGCGTGACCTGCACACCCCAGCCCCTGGTGATCGCCTGCATCTCTCAGTGCCTTCAAAGCGGCTCTTGATTGATGTGTTTCCCTGACTCACAAGCTTCAAGAGGCTTTGAAGACACTGGGCCAGGCTCTGATCTCTCTTATGCTGATGCAAATCAGGAGCAATGGTGCTGACAACAGAGCAATAATCCACACTGATGTCAAGCCAGTAAAAATAAGAGCAGAAACAGAGTTTTGGTCTTTCCTCTGCCTTGAAGGGATCTGAGCAGCACTATGAAGCAGAGAGCTGCAAACTCTGCAAAGAAAATTTGGTGTAAAGCAAAGGACATGTAACCCTGTAGAGGGCATGTGTCCTTTCCTGCAACTAAGAAAGAAAGGTGTGTTATGCTTTTTATTTTTTTTTAAGAAAAATCAGACTGAGAGTTCAGTGAGAAAAGCAGGCTCTCAGCCAATGGCACTATCATAGCCAGGATTAGGCTTGGGGAAAGCCTCAGTGCTGCTGGTTTCAGCCTGGCAGCAGCACACGTGGACGTATTCACACTTCTCACCTGAGGCTGGCTGATGACACAAGAGCTGTGGGCAGCCCCTGGGTAACACTTTAGGGGCACAAGGAAGATGGGTTATCCCAGGGCACACCAGGCTGTGGGAGGCAAGAGCTGTGAATGGCTCTAGACAGGCAGGACACCGAAAGCTGGGCATCATCGTTTGTCTGGGGTGCTCTTAGTTTGGGAGTGCAGGCTGGCCCCAGATGCTCCTGGGTTCGCAGGGAACGATGGCCGCTCCCCTGTGGCGCTTGTGCTGTGAGCAGTGCCCTGTCCCTGTGCCCTGGCAACGCACAGCAACCTGCCTGGTGAAGCCCTGTCTGCTGGTGGGGTCCCCAGGGCTGCCAGGCTCCCAGCCACTGCCGGCTGCTCTGTTCACAGCCCCCTGTCACCCTCTCCCCAGGTGTGGTTTCAGAACCGGCGAGCAAAATGGCGCAAGCGGGAGCGGTTCGGGCAGATGCAGCAGGTCCGGACCCACTTCTCCACTGCCTACGAGCTGCCCCTGCTCACTCGTGCTGAGAACTATGCCCAGGTGAGTGTGTCCCCCCACCCTGGTCCATCTCTCCCAATGCCTTCTGGATACCACCTCAGCTCCCAGTCTCCCCAAATGATGCTTTGCTTCTCGGGCTCATCCACCTGCCCTCAGGCAAGGCTGCAAGAACGCAGGGGCTGTATTGCCAAGCACTGAAGGGTCAGGAGCTATTTAGCTGGGTGTCCTGCCCAGCTCCCTCATGCCCTGGCCCAGAGCAACCATCTCCAAAGCAGACACCAAGCCCAGCCCTGCATGACATAGTGCAGCCACCCTTTGGACACAGGTCACTCTGCTCAGCACGTCCTATTACACTGTCCTCCTCCCATCATGTGTGCTGCTGCCCACTAACTTCCTACTGTTTTGGAAGAGGTTGAAAAGGCTATAAAAGGCTGTAAAAAAACAGCAGTTCCCAGGAAGGCTTCCTGTTGCATGCCTAGGTTTCCATGCCCCTTCTTCAAGCCAACTGGACAAAAGCATTTTTCCCTGGCAAATTCCCACAGCCATCTCCCAGGGATGGGCTGTGGTATCCGCAGCATACTCGGTGACGTCTGGGGATGCTTCCCAAGGGGCTTGTGGGTTTGTGCTCCAAAGGAAGGGGGGAGTGGGAGCAGCCTTGTTGGGGTATCTGGGGCTGCTCCTGGGGCCTATTGAGACCATTCCTGCCCTGGCCCAGGAGGCAGGTGACACAGCTGACTCCCTGCCTTAGTTTCCCGTACTGGGAAACCTGTCACCACAGTAGCCTCCTAAGCATTGGGCCAGCCCCTGTTTCACAACATTGCCTTCAGATGCTGCCAGGGCAGACGGGTGTTTGTTAGCTCGAGGGCTGGGCTGTGCCCCTGCCAAGCACTCCCTCCATCCTGCCGACCAACTCCTCTTCCCACCACCCAGAATTTGCTTGAGGGCACAGTTCTGCAGGCGTGATGCTCTGAACCCGCCTTGTCCTCACAGATCTGCTGGGAGTCCTCCCCCCTTGACGCTCCGGCTGTCAGCTACCTTCCCAGCCAGCACCGCACCAAAGCTCCCTCGCAGCCAAGCCAAGAGCGTTTGACCTCTCTCCTGCTTGGCGTCTCCCCTGAACTGAACAAGAAGCCCTTATAAAACAGCTGAGAGATGCCAAAGCAGCTTTTCAAGCAGAGGACACTCTCAGCAGCCTTTTCAGCACTCCACTCTCTTGTCTTTGTAACTTACACTGCTCCCTCCCTCCACACTGCCCTCCTCTCGCAGCCTGAGAGATCAAAAAAATGAAAAGCAATTTGCAGGAGGTAAGAGATCAGAGAGGGCCCAAGGGCGAGTGGTGCAGCAGGGCGGTGGGATGAAGGGCCCTTTGCTCTCCTGCTCCAGCCAGCTGCTCGCCTTGTCCCTGCTTTCATCCTGCATGCCTATGTCCGTCCCATCCCGTCCCCCCTCCACTGCACACCTACTCCTGCTGGCAAGTACTGAGCCCCCCTCTCTTCGTCTGCAATAGCATTTTATGAGTGACTCTGCAGGAGCCCAGACGGCCATGCAAGGCAGCCCCGAAAGGCTCTGCTCTGCAGCGGGGACGGTGATGCCTCTGTAACCGGGAACGAGCCCTGCTACAGAGAGGGGCAGGGAAAATGATGGTACTGGGGGCTGCAGGCAGCTCAGCTCCTACGGGCATCTCTGCGTGGTACAAAAAAGCCTTTGCCCAGGTAAAGTTACCCCCAGCTGGGGCAGGAGGGTGGATCAGCAGTCTTGCAGCATCCCTTTCTGCCTGTTCCCTCTGTAGTGGGTAGGCCCACGGAAACACCGTGGGTAACAGCAGGTTTTCTGTGCCGAGAGCAACCCTGCTCCAGAAAGTGCTCATGGTGCAAAAAAATAAATAGCTGGGAGGGGGAACAGATGAACAGGGAGACACTATGTCAGAGGAGGGGCACAGTTCTGCTCCCCTGTGAGCTAGTCTCCTGTACTCTCCACCCCTGTCCGGGCTAGCATATGGATTTTGGAGGGGACCCACTGGCTCTGGGGGTGCTGTAGATGCTGCTGGCAGGGGCCAGTGTACCGCATCTCACAGCACCAGCTGCCCCTCGTGCACAAGGCTGCTCTGATGCTTCTTTTCCCACCCCCAGATCCAGAATCCCTCCTGGATCGGCAACAATGGAGCTGCCTCCCCCGTGCCCGCCTGCGTCGTCCCCTGCGAGACGGTGCCCTCCTGCATGTCCCCCCATGCTCATCCCCACGCAGCCGGCGGTGTCTCCGAGTTCCTCGGCGTCTCTGGCCCCGGCAGCCACGTGGGACAGACTCACATGGGCGGCCTCTTCGGCACAGCCGGGATGAGCCCTGGCCTCAACGGCTACGAGCTGAACAGCGAGCCGGACCGCAAGACCTCCAGCATCGCTGCCCTGAGGATGAAAGCGAAGGAGCACAGTGCCGCTATCTCCTGGGCGACATGACAGGGTTGCAGCGCAGCGCCCACGAGACATGGAGAGAGCACATGGGGACAGCCAAATAAATCCATCCGCTTGGACTCCAGACAGCAGTTGCCTCCTCGGGGATCTGAATGCAGCACTTTTAGCTACCCTAGGCATATACAGTACATATGTTAACGTAAGTGGAGTGTTTCCAGCATGAACGCGGCAGCTCCCAGCTTCCTGGGATCAGGCGGGGAGAGGGAGGCTGTGGAGCAGCACTTCTTCCAGTGAGATCTGGGTTGGGATGCATCCCCTCTCACTGTCACCTCCCCGATAACCTGGGCATTTTTTCTCCCCACTCCTTTTTCTGACACCAGTTCTGCCTTTCCAGAGAGCAAGAGCCCACTGGCATTTCAGCGGCTTCCCTCATCCCGTCACCCCCCGCAGACACACAGACACAACCTCCCCTCCTAATTTGTCAGCAGTGTTGCTCAGATCTGTTCTGCCCTGGGCAGGGGACTGGATGGGGACTCTGGCACCAGCAAAGAGACACCTCTCAGGCTGCTCCTGTCCTCTTAGCAGGAGCCACGACTTCCCACAGCTGGAAGGGGAACAGGGTTGGGAAGATACCCGAGGTTAGAAAGCAAGCAACATTATCCCATCTCCTTCTACCGTGTCTCCTCTCCATCTTGCAATCTGAGGTGAAGCATGGAGCTGTAGAGGCCTGTGAAGGGGATGCCTCTCTTCCCAACATAGCATGGTGACACCACACTGGGCAGACGCCCGCTCTCTGGTCACCTGGCTGGGGGTGCACCCCAGCAGACGATAGCTTCCCAGCACAGCTTACTGCCCCAGGGAGCGCCTGGTGATTGCTTTGCCACAGTCATGGTCAATGTTGAGGCTCATGTGCATGGTGAGGCAGCAAAACATTTCCTCTGGCTTTCACTGGCTTGGGAATTACTCTCCTCAATTTAGAGGCAGCAGTTATGGGAGGGGAGTACAGTTGCTGTGTAAATCCACAGGTCCACAAAGAGACTGCTCTGAGAAACAGCTCAAGCGCTAGCACATGACCACGGTTGCGTGAGGCCATCGAATTCCTCATACACCTTGTCCTGGGGCCAGACAAGTGCAATGACAGCCCCTCCGTGCAGCCCTCCATCCCAGCGCCCCGCTGCGCACAGCCGCTGCGAGTGTCTCCGTGGGGGGGGGGCAGCGCAGGGAGCAAGCTGGGAAGGGACGCAAGGTTGAACGAGGCGATGCTGCCCCATCTCCAGCCACCTCGGATCCTCTTCATCTTGCGGAGGATGCAGGAGACACCAGAACTTGCCTGGTGCGTCTGAGCCAATGTGCCTCCCTGCTTTTCCCTCCCAGTGCTCTTACCTGCATTGCACTAACTGTTAAGATCTCCTTTGCAAAGCTAAATCTTTTACAAACTTTTCAATGATCTCGTAGTGCCAGGAATAATTTTGGAATGTCCTTTTACCCCACTGAATTAGCAGTGTGGTGATGCAAGCTCAGCTTGAGCTGAGGCAGCTGTCTCTGCGATTCACAAAGGAACTATAGGATTTTACTCCCATAAAAATTTGTGTGTCACCCTGCCCTCCCTCCTCACACCCAGTGTTAGGGGATCTTGTAGTTCAAGGTCCAGGAATATTTAGTGGTCTTGGAAAAGGCTCCAAATAAGCTACAACCAAATGTCAGGTTTCAGGTTAACAATGTGTACAAGTATTTCTATAGTGCCTAGATGGCCCTACAGTACATAAATGATACACCATTGCTAGATCAAATGTCATATATATTTATTGGAATAAGAAAAGACCAGTAGCTCTGTCTCTTTTCTCTCCTCAGAAATGCTAAAGAGGTGCCTCCCTTGGTACTCAGAGGGAACCAGTTCACATTTAACCACACCGTGTGTATGAGCAGAGCTTCTCCCATCACAAGCTGCCAGGATGTATGTCCCAGCCTAAACATTCAGCTGAGCAATCATGCTTGATGGCTTAGCTGCTAAAAGTGATGCTGATGACCGAGCCAGACAGGGTCACGCTGACTGGTTGGAAGTGTATGTCACCCCTGCCAGGCACCCCAGAAGCCACCGAGGGTCCCAGGCCACCCAGGGACCGGTGGCAGGAGGCAATGTCTCCAGCAGATTTTGTGCAGGCAGCTGAGCTCAGTGTCGAGAGCATTTTCTCAGGTACACCGGTGAGGGGGACGGTTCCCACGGTCAGCAGGCAATCCTGTGAAGGGCCGCTGCCCAGACACCCCAGTAACGTTACTGACACGGCAGATTAGCGACAGGCAGAGCTGAGGAGCAGGTGGTGGGGCGCGCGGGCACATGGGGACGGGTCCCACAGGGCCTGCAGGTACTGAAGGCGGCTCCGACGGAGGGCTGTAGCCATTCAAGAGGTTAGCTGCATTCCCTATTGAAGTTAAAGGGTACCTTTTCCTCATGGACTTCCATGGAGCCAGGATTTCACCCAAACTGTTTAACAGCCCAGAGGATTAAGTGCTGTATCCCTTGTCTTGTTAGAGAGAGAGGAGAGTCTCCTGGCAGCAGACTTGGCATTTACAGAGTCTTGGCCCCCACTTTCTCTCACCTTAAAATCCATGTGCAAAGCACATGTTGGACTCACTCAATCTATTTTAAACACTATCACACGTGCCCGGCCCTGAGCCTGCCCGAAAGCATCACAAGGCGAGCGGGGATGTTGTTCCCTGGAGCCCCTTGCTACAGGGCTTCCTTCCCGCCCCGTGGATTGCCAGGCTCTGCCCGGCCTCTCTGGGTGCTGCCCCTGTACCGCGGGGCACGGCCCCTCGCGCCCACACCTGTGGGCCACGCTGGAAGGCGCTCCCCTCAAAAGCTTCCAAATGCAGCTATTCAGGAGTTTTAAGCTATGTGCATCTGTATTTACACACATTTTTTTTTAATTAATTTAAAAGTTTTTTTAAACTAGCTGTTAAATTAACAAGAAAAACTGTATAAATATATATATATATACTTTTATATATATATGTATCCTTATCTAGTCAACCTGCAGCTACTGCATTTCTTAAGGGTCACAGGGTCAGTGCTGTTCTTGCAATCTCAAGTTACCACGATGATGCCTTTTTTAATTATTATTATTATTATTTTAATATCTTTCAACTCTATTTATGACTTTCTTCTCTATTTATTTCTTATTTAGTATTTTACTTCTGTCCACACATTGAGTTGCGATTCCCTGGCTTGGACTTGCCTTTGAAGCTGCAAGCTTCGTCCCCAGCCACCACCAAAATGTCTCAGAAGCCCCGGCCACCCCGACACCCGCCATGCTTGCAGGGGCATCCTCTGTGGGTGCAGCGCCCGCAGCACCCGGCTGGCTGGGCTCTCTGAGCTGCCCTCTCCAGCCTCACGGAGGTAGCAAAATGTTTCCTCTGAGCAGTCCTGGCCCTGGCTGTGCAGCAGGTACCCTACAAGGGGGCTGCCTTACGTTGCCCATGGTTAGAAACCCCAGAGACGTCACAGAGCTTTGAGAATGGGAGAATGTAAATAGCGAGAGCAGCGCAGGTTGCCAGCACCTGCGTAAAAGCAGTGGGGTACCACTCACTGCTGGGTACTCGGAGGCACCTCTTGCCTATGAGCAGTAGTTAGTGCTTTGCTAGCAACCGCAAACCAGCGGTGAACCAGGCTTGGGGCTTGCTGGGCCCTGCGGGGTCCAAACTCCACAGGCTGCTGTGCCTGAACCAGCTCATGGAGAGGGGCGAGACGGGGGCCAGGTCAGCCCCCAGCACATCGCCTACCACCAGCACTGCCACCCGCCTGCACTCCCAGCAGGCTCCGGCTGCCTCCTCCTGAACACGCTACTCAGTTCAGGTCTCACTGCCCCAGCACCTGCCATGGGGAAGAGGACCAAGACAGCAAGCTGAAGGAGAGCCAGCTTTCCTCTCCGAGTCTAAGAGTACAGGGCAGCGCGTGAGAGAGCGTGCATCCCTGTCGGAGCACGCACCCCTGCCGCGGCAGACATCCCTGCCAGAGCATGCCTGGCCTCAGCCGTGAGCGTGGGCAGGCCGTGAGGGGAAGGCCACGCACAGGGACAGCGTGTCACACCTGAGGCCGCAGAGCTGCAGCACACGTGGCTTTACCTGCCCCATCAGCCGTGGGGATGCAGCTGCACCCGGCGTGCTGCCCAAGCGGGAGCTGCCGCCTGGGTTTCTCTGGCAGTAGAAGCATTTTGGGGCAGCGAGGCGCGTTTCCCCGATTCCCAGAGTACACCCGGACCAGGCAGCAAGTTGTAAACCACTCTTCAAACAAAGGCAAAAAGGTAGTTTCCTGGAAAAGGTTTGAAAAATAATCAAGCAGAGGCAGAGCCCCGTGTTTATTTTGCTGCTCTGACTGACACAGCAAAAAGCAAACAGACCGAAGGAGAAATTGAACCCAAATGGGAAGGGGGGGTGGAATCGGATGGAAAGTCATTCAGCCCTTTGCAGCGTCCCAAAGGGAGCTGGGAGGAGGTGACGGCAACGGAGCGGCCTTGCACCCCCTTAACTCTTTGCTGGTAACACGGTTCCCCACCCCCCACATAGCTAGGTAGGTAGGTAGAGCTAGGACTTTTGTACTACTGATTTTGAAGGACAGTTTTCAATGTATAATAATATATCGGTTTAGGTGTGCAGTGTTTGAAAGAGAGACTGGGAGAAAGAAAGAAAACAAACCTCAATCAATATTATTGTTTTTTTTGTTGTAAAATATTGTAACCTTGTATAAACGCAACCTTTTTTTTTCTTTAGCTTAACAGCCTGGGGTAGAACATATTACAAAAAAAAGTTTTAAAAAAGTTCAGGAAAAAAAAAGAATAAAAAAAAATCATTAAAAATGTTGCCATGTGAGGTTTGTGCCATGCAATGTTATTGCCTATGCAGCCATGTATTACCAGTTCATTACAATGGAATATTAAAAAAGAACAAACAGTCTTGCAGCTTGCTTCTTTTTACCTTTTTTTTTTTTAAGTTATTGCGCTTGCAGCTTTTTTGTTTTCTTTTTTTTTTTT
>VXBL01004072.1:70162-158728 GCA_013400195.1 Aramus guarauna | reverse complement strand
TTTGGGGTGGGGGGGGGGGGGGCGGGGAGGTGGCAGGGACTGGCATTTCTGGGTGCCAGTTTTTATTTTTCCAGTTTTTGAAAGGAGTGGCATCGCTGGGAAGTCCCCTGCTTCCCAGCCACCCCGGGCAAGGGGGCATAAACACTGTTGTTGTTGTTGTTTTGGTTTGCAATAAACTCCTTCTCTTCTCTCCTCTCAACTGCAATCTGGCTGGTTTGTTCCTGACTCATGACAGATGAAATGTGATCAGAGGGGCCTCCAAAATCTCACGTTAATTGAAGTTGGCAAAAAATACTAACAGTGCCCTTTTGAACTGCTGACACAGTGCAGAATGGATTAGCTGGGGGTAGATTAACAACAGGTGGCAGCTCACGGGCCGCTGCCTCTCCCCGTACAGAGATGGTTAACAGCCAGCAGCCAGGCGCGGGAGCATCCTGCCAGCCAGCTCCCAGCTACGAAGGGTCTCTCTGTCTCTGAGAGTGCTGTTGGGCATCGCTGCTGGCCAGCACAGAGGGCACCGGGGCCGCAGGGAAGAGAGGAGGACGGTCTCGCTTGCTGCTCAGGAGCTGCTGCTTCTGGCAGAGCTTAAGCCTTGCAGGGCTCCTGTGGGTCTCCCAGCCCTACCCAAGCGGTCCGTAACAAGGCAGCAGGTAATCCGTCACGGCTGATGCAGGGAGAAGTGACTTGGCAACAAGACGCCACGGAGCTGGGGAGCCTCAGCCACCCGGCTCCCCGTGCCACAGCCCCACTGCTTTCACACAGCACGGCTGCGCTCGAGGCATGGCAGCACGAGGTCTCCCGAAGTCCAAAGATGAGACACCCAGGGCTGGCATTGGGGGGACTTTCCCCCACCAAAAGCGCTCCTTTCTCTGCGTTCCTGCTGGTCCACCCACACTCCCTCCTCTCCCAGCTCCGCTCTGGCAGAGGCCCCCGAGCCTCAGCCACCCACTCCGCTGCCGCAGCTCTGCCAAGCTCCCCAGAGGCACCTGCTGGCAGCCAGACGCTGCTGACTGGGCTGCGGGGCAGACCGAGCCCTCTGGGCTCCGCTTCTCCCCACACCAAGGGGATGGCTGGTCTCAGCCCCACGGGTTCCCACGGCACGTCTCTTGCCCCATCCCAACATGGGGAAAACCGGGTTCTGGTCAGGCCCTTTCTGCTGCTTTCACTCCGTAAATAATCTCAGCTGAGACTGCCTTTCCCTCAAACTCCACAGAACCACCGGCACCGGGAAGAGCCCAAGCTCCTGCGCCCAGATGCTGGGTGAACCAGAACGTGCCCTTTGTGTTCAGACAGACCCGAGGAGGCGCCCAGCAGCTGTCAACAACCCGAGACCCGCAGAGCCTCTCTGGCCTTTCCATCAGTTAGCTGGGAGCATCAGCTCAGTTCAGATGGAGCATGGCTGTTTTCCATCTCGCAAAGAAACGGATAATGCAGGTGCTGTTGCAAGCTTATCCATTCCTCTCACTTGTAGGAGAAAAATTCCTTCCCTCCCCAAGAACTCAAAGCCAGATTCTCCAGATGTTGGCAAAGCTCAGGCTGCTGAGAGCCTAAACCCAGTTTCACTAACATCCTGGTTGTATGGGTTTACATCAGAAATTGCTCCTGGCCTGAATGTTGCCAAAGAGCTAAAAAGTCTCTCTATAAACTCTAGACAGTGGCAGATTAGAAATGCACATTCTTTTCTTGGAGTTACACTTTATTACTGGCATTACATTAGTTGTTTAAAATGCACGGAAAAATTTCGCTCAGGGAGATGTGGCTATGGCACCTAGGCTAACACGTTCCTTCTCCGCTGGAAAATACGACTTTGAGGCAGGGCAAAGTTCGGGCAGTTTTAATGAAAAACAATTTCTTCTTCCCGTAAACTAACAGATTTGCCTTTTTTCTTCCTCTTTTTAAAAGCAGGTTATTAACCTTTAAGCAGATGGATGTACAGTAATCTTCTCATTGGCAAGAAGGGTAACAGTCATGCAAGGTGCATCTGCTTATGGCCAGCTGGAGCCCACATGTAAAGGTGTTGCATTTAATCTGAGACAAACAAGTGTTTATTATTTGTGAAAGGATCTTCCACTTTCTCTTGCTTTTCAGTTCGTAACTTACTCACAGGGCAAAGACAGATGCTCCGAGTTAGCAATCTGCCCCGTTCACTGCAGCCTTGCTGAATTCCTGGATCTCATTTTACGGTCCTTTCTGCTTCAAACCTTTTCCCCTGCTTGTTTGTATGAAGTGTGGCAAAGGGGGTATTGTTCCCATCAGACTTTGGCTGAAGGCACCCAGCGCTAACTGTGCCTACGCACTGTGGAGACCTGGCCCTCCCCTTTGAAATACTTCACAAAAGAAGAACCTGGAAGTTTTCAAACAGCCAGACCAGCAGGTGAGAAACAGTGGTTTTCTTCAGTACATGGCTATACGGACATGCAGAAGGAAACAACTGTGCATGGAGCCTTTGGTCTGAATATCTCAGGTATCTTTGCAGGGGACTACAGGCTCATCTACTGGACGAGCAGTAGAAGTGAGATGCTCACGCTGGACAGGAGGATATCCTAAAGTAGCACTTTTCACCCAGTCCCAAGCTTTGGCTTTCAGTTTTACAGGTTCCCATTGCTGCACAGAATGGGGTGGGGGGTAGAAGAGATAAGCTTAATCCTTAAAAGCACAGGGTGCAAGAGCAGCCACATCTCACAATCATACCTGGAAAATCTCATGCAGGTCTGTACATCCCAAATTCTTCACACCTTTCTTGGTCAAATGGCCCAGCTTTCACCTTTTCCCAATCCACCACCGACTAAAATTTAGGTTAAAAATCCAATAGATGTGACTTAATAATTAAGCTAGTATTTTCTTTTTCTTAAGACTCTGTAGAAATAGTTACAACAAGGATTATTTCTCTGTATAGATAATCTGGTTCTCCCCTTGCCCATCTTATCTGTTTTCTTCCCCCCCCTGCATACAGTCTGGTACTGAGCACTGACTCAAGTTCATAGACCTAATGAAATCATGACCAAGTTGGATTGATCTCAGTCCACAGTCACTGCAGAGTTGTCATGCTTATCTGGAGCAGGACTATTTCCTATTTATGCAAGTAAACAGATATTTAGAATGAGTAGAGGAAACTGGAAGAAGAATTACTGGATCCTTTTCCAGACAAATGAAGACAGTAAACAGGCAACCTTGCAGGGAGAAGCTTTGAGCTGTGCTGCCTGTTTTCTGTTGGAAAACTCCCTGTGTGCTGCTAGCTCCATGCCACTCCACTTAATTGCCTCAATTGTCGCTGTTATCCTTTAATGGGAAACATAACTCGCTTTCAAAGCAACCACAAGAAGCTGCAGACAGGGGAATCCTGAAGATCAGCAGAGGTGGGACTGCATTACAGCCATTTCCATCAGGCTGAAATTACACAGAGTGTACCAGGAATGTCTGTAAATGGCTTCAAGCCAGGGCAGGCTGAAGCATGCCGACACTGAAAGTCAAGGCTAACGGTCCTCTACCTTGGTACTGAGCTATCTAAAACTCCAAACAAACAACAGTTCAGACAAAGTGTGGCCATTCTGCTAAAACACAGGCTTGGGATAACGATGTTCAACCCTGTTTTTACCCACACAACTCCTCAGGCTTTGGGTATATCACAGCTTCTCTCAATTTGCTTATCTGTGGTAATAGGTAAGATCTTACTCAAGCAGAAGGACTGTGAAGCTCAGTTTATTGCGCTCAGATACAGTGGTGGCAAGCTTCATAAAAAGAACTTGCGCAGTCCCACATGCAATCCCAACAGCATGAGATACAACTGAAAAATCTTCCGACTTTTCTGCTAAGCAAATGCTATCTTTCTCTACAAACCAATGTTAGTTAGCAATAGGGTTGAAGTGACTACCTGCTTACGGGATAACGTTCAGATCCTACAGAAAGATGTAAAGAATACTGTCGGGCAGGTTTTGACAGAAATTATTTCTTTCAGTCTAAAAATAAAAAACCCAAGACAATATAGGTGGAATGTTTGCCTAGTATTTGTTCTGATCTCCCCAGCTCTTCAGGACCAGACTGAAGTTAGCAATTGGACCGGATCACTTTCTAGCATAATCTAACACAACTTTGCAGAATGTTTTTGCCTTTTTTTTTTTCTTCCTTCCTTTAAGTACCTGGAGGAGACTATCCATGATTGCAAGAACTACCTGTAGTTTACATTTTAGTTTACAAAAGAACATGCTTTGCAGCACTCCCAGTAAAATTTAAACATGCAAGTCTTTAAGAAGAATGATGAAAAAAATGATACACTGTCTGATCTCTGGCTTGGGCATTTACATTCCATTTTCTTATCAGTACCGTAAATTTTAGTGTCTTTTCTGTGTTATGCTGTAGCCCTGTTATGACAGCAGCATCCACGTGAAAGGGCTGGACAGAAGATTTATGCAGTACTAATTAACCTGATTCTGAGATCTTTCCTGACCAAAAGGTGCTCTACCTGTGAGAAGTACCCAGGGTACCAGACATTCATTATGGAGGGTATTCAAGGCAAATTTTGAAGGTATTTTAACATTAAAATTGCCCACCTAAATCCACTTTCATGTGTCTCAATTTCCCCAGAGTTTTCCCAGAGCATTTCCCCAGAGTGCTCAACATTCACCAATACAACCTAAAGGCAAAATGAGTCAGAAGTACTGAGCATCTCTTAAATCCCACCTTGCAATTATCTTGATATTAGTATCTCCAAGGCCCTTGAGTTTAAAAGGCCCTTGAATTGACAATTGGCAGGGATAAACTAGTTGCTGCAGTAAAGCATGTTTGAACAGCAACAGTGGAAGCATGATGGATGGCAGGAGGTTCATGAGCAGGAGCTGGAGATGGTAGGAGAGAGTAATTCTGAACATTAGGGCTTGAATTGGCATGTCCTGTAATGAGACAGTGGAGCTGTAAGGAAGAAAAAAGTCAACACATTGTATGGAGAGTTGGTGATGTTAAAAATGTATCCTTAAGACTCCCCATGAGCAGCAGGGCAAGCACTGTGGTACATCACCCCCTTGCTATGCACAAGTAGCAAGGTGTGCCATGCAGACACGCTGCCCTTTTGCAGCTCCGCAGGGACCATGCTGGAGCACCTCTGCAGAGAGCTGCCACCAGACTGAAGCCCACCGTCTCAATGACTCAGCTAAAGCTCTTTTCTCAAAAGCACAATTCTCCAACATTTGCTGTCTCTCTTCACAAACAGATAAAGGATCTGTTCCCTACTTCTCCAAGATAAATGCTACTGTCAAATCTTGGCAGAAAATGAGAGTAACAACTACTCTCTCCAAAAAGGTGACTGGGATGAATTCATGCAGAGCAAACTTCTAGTTCAAAGACAACCATCCAACTCCAGTTATGAGAAAGACAAAATAGATCTTTCTAAAGTACACTGTGGATATTCAAGTTTAACACAGATTTATGTAGCAAAACAACCTGTCACTGCAATTCTCCCTTCTAAATGCATCCGTGTTTCCTTTTGCAGCTCCAGAAGTGAAATACAACAAACACTCCTTGGATTTACTTTTTAATATACCAATATTAACCTTTTTTTGATAACATATATACAGTGAAAAGTTAACAATTATCTTAATTTAAAGATAGACAACAAACCCATTCCAAATCAGACATACAAGAATATCTTACTTTTACAGATTTTGCATCAAGAACATCACAATTATAAACATAGAGGGGAAGGAGGTCACTTTACAAATTGCTTTCTTACAGTCCATTGCCCAATTTTCTCTGTGGCACAAAACAAATTACCATCTAAATGAGATGGCCCTATAAAAGCAACTGTAAAACGCCAAAGGAACAAAACATGATTGAAAGGGGGCACTGGGCATTTTGTGGAAGGGGAATCCACTCAGATGCTTTGGGACATGGGCACAAGGACCTGTTGCCTTTTTACTGACCTGAGACTATAGATCAGTTCAGGAAGGTGGGTTAGGCTGTCCCCACCTAAAAATATCCCACCATTTCAAATCCTCTGTGTCTTTTAAGACTGTGCAAAACGTGTACTTTCTACTGGCTTACTGAGTAAGAACCAGGAAATCACAGCAGCTTCACAACCTTTTGTAAGGAAGATGTAACTCAGTTAAAACTGCTAAGGCCAACCACCAAGCTGAGATCAGCCTCAAAAACCAGCCAAAACTGAAGTGACTACTGCAGTGTCACAGCTATCCTTTTAAAGCAAACTTCTCAAGGGAAATGTGCTGGTGTCTCCTGATGCTCAGGCACCAGGACATAAATCAACAGGAAGATTCAGAAAGAAAGTTCACGTGAATAAACCTGAGAGGCTGCAAAGGAGAAACAGCGAGTGACAAACCTTCCTTTATCTTGTGATACCCACTGTGCAGACAGCAGTTGTTGTCACTGCAACACCTATCCTCCTAACACCCCAATACCCCCTCCCACAGCAAGTCAGGAATGAAACAAAGACTGCAGAGAAAAACATTTACTAGCAATTAAACGTTCCCAGAGAATCGGACGATACAGTTTACAGGCAGATCCCAGGGGAGTTATGAAGTGAAGCATCCCCTCAGAGCTATTGTTCCAATATGATTTTCATTCACAGCACATCCACTGCATTGGGCAATAAGATAAGTCTTAGTGGGGGTGAGACAAATAGGAGCAGATGTTTCCTGTTTCTAGCCTGACTTTCATTTGGTTTCTGTCACTGCTGCCTATCCAGCTTAGGAGAGGGGGTGAACCGTGATGCCTAACACTTGTCCTATTGTTTGGGGTTTGGCAAAATCTGAGGAATAAGGTTGCTGCAGTGTAACAGAGAAACAGCCCATCGAGTAGGATGTCTCTGTAACTGGCAGCAATGGAGGATTCAAAAGACAGTGAAACCACCCTTACCTGGTAACAAACATTTTATCAGTGGAGCTGGAACAGAGATTCCTTTCTCAGCCTAACTTGGGATCGTCTTTATTATCGAAAGGCAGGAGGTAATGGTCCAGGCAATTTTATTTCTAATTTTGCTGCATTTAATTTTCTAATTCAGGTTAATTTCAGTATTGAGAAACAATTCCAATACTCCTAAGAAATGTAAAGCTTCTCCAAAAGCCTTCCTAAGCTGTATGTTTCAGTGTCAGCCGGTGGCAATGGGTTCCTTAGTTAAATTACAAGCAAAGATCCAGCAGTTTTTCCAACAATGGTAATTTACAGGAGTTTGTAAGTGTGCGTTAACAGTGTCTTGCACATACACATATCCCTGCACATTGAAGGTGTAAATGGAAATTTCTGTAAACTGAAGTGTTTTACAAATACGTACTACAACACACTGCTTGCTGAAAAGAATTCAGATGTGAAAACCTTACTTCATAGCTGTTGCTCCTATGTATGGCTACAATGTAAAACTGTAACCTGACTGCTGTTCTGATAATGAAAATAAAAAAATACAGTAAGACTGAAAGATACATCTTCTTCCGTGTAATACAACCAGCTTTGATACAGAATCACAGTCTCTTGCATGGACGTGGCAGAAAACCTGAGATTTACGCAAGAAGAAGAGGCGTAAGCAATTGGAATTCTGTCCTGCAGGTCTCTCTGCTTTGAAGGAGACCATCCTCCCAGCTGCTTTGTGTCTCAATTTGCATCAAAATAATTTAAGTAACACAAACTGCTTCGTCCTTTAAACCACATGACAACACACTTATTTTTGTTGCTGATGTTGTAAAAAAATAAACATTTGTCTCAGTATGCAGAAAAAAAAAGTTTGCTACACAGTTACTTAAGCCAACAATGAAGCTCAGAGGCCCACCAACTGCACAGGCAATAAGCTCCTCCCAAAAGAGAGCAGCTATACATTGCAGGCAGTTGCTTTGAATGGATGGATGCTTACAAACCAGAGAACTGCAGCACATTCGATAGAAGAGATCAGTCATGCCAGCCAGACCACACGGAGCGAGATTCTGTTTTATTCTTCCAGGTGCACAGCCGCCTTTGGAGAAAAGTGCCTTTGGAGAAAAGACATTTCTGGGAGGACCCATGAATAGATTCAATCCTCTGTGAGCAACAGAGAAGCAGTTGTTCAGCTTTCCATTACAACTTTGTGCAATGTAAAGGGGAGATAACATACCAGAATACAGCATTAATTCCCATCTCCCTCAGATGTAACCCACTCTCTAGCGATTTTTTTCTTCAGGGCCTTATTTTCCTCATAGCACCTTTGCGGCCGTCTTTTTCATCATTCAGGTTTGTCTCACAGCTGCCTTTACAAGCTTCCGATATTGGGAAAGCTCTTCAGTTTCTCAGGAAAGTCATCTTTGTACAGAACAGGGTCAGCACGGTGCTCCACCACTTTCAGAGGCATGGTCCCAAAGACAGAGGCAAACTTATTGATGCATTCAGATCTGGTAAAAGGGAAAGCAGTTTAATTAAGAACGCAAACAACTGTGTTGGCTACCAGCTCCCACATCAGCATAACTGGTAGAAACCTTCCCTCTTACTCTCGGCAGTATTTCAGCCATCCTGGCTACTACTAAATAAAAAGAGAGCCCCACTGCAGAGAGAACTGAAAAGAAGCTGGTGTTCTTTGATTTATCCATTTAATCACAGAGACGAGCAAGGGGATGCTGGCAGCAGCACATGTGCACATGGAGGTCAAAGCTTCCCTTCTCCCTCCCCCTAGAATTCCAGTCATTCTTAAAGCAATGTACATGCTGTAAACCAGAACAGATTAACTGCCAACATGGCTCTTAAAGGGCCACTGTTGGGTCAATTTGGCTCACAACGAAGGTTTTGCAAAAAACAAGCCTTTGTGAAAATGGAGTTCAAAAAAAAAAGTCTCTTTTTTTTCAGGCTTCTTCAGAAGCTCTATCTTTTCCCACAAAAATAAACATGCCTCAGTGTATAGGCAGTGCTGATTGTACTGTAACTTAAAAGTGAAGCTGAATAAAAACTATAAAATGAAACCAACTAGTTTATTTTCCTTGTCTAAATAAAGAGATACTGAGCAGTAAGACATCACATTAGCACAAAAAAGATTAGACCATTGATGACTCTTTCAGTTTTAATCATCTCAGGTGTCAGTAATGCTGTGGAAGGGAAGAGCCATGCGCTTCAAAAAACAAGCGAACAGATGCTTAACCTTACATCGCTCCCTTAACTTTTTCACTGAAGGGCACAGTACCTGTGGAAGCAAGGCAGGGAAAACTTGACTCACCTCACCTCAGCTAAGATTGGCCGCATATTTTGTAAAACAGCTTTTAAGACCTTCAGATACCACAAATTGTGACCACAGTCCCCAACACATGAGACAGCTAGAAGAAAACGGGTCACGTTTCTTTTGCCATTCAAAAGGGAAAACAAAAAAGAAATGAGTACTTTGACTCAGCTAGAGAGGCTGACGTGCTGCAGGCAGTCACAGAGAAGGTCTCTCGCTATCCAACCACTGCACCCTCTCCTGACCCCTTCGAAGGGTTAGGGGGTCACTATGGCTCCAGGATAATTTTCCTCAACAGACCCGGTCAATCATACCAAGCGAGTGTGACAGTTTTGTGATGGGGACTGCTCAACACTGCCCCAAACACTCTTTTGAAGTAGATGGGACAGCAAGACTGGTTTTCAAAAGTAATTCTTCACCCTCTGAGCAATCCCATGGCTCCCTCCTTAACTAAAGTAAATGAATGGAAAACATAAAGCCTAGGCTGTTAAAGTGCTACATCTCTACATAGCTGTTTCAAGCTATAATGGTCATATTTCAGGACATTTTCTTGCCTGAGAAAAGTATCAGAAAACTACTTCATATAGGTGATACTTGAATAAAATATTTAATACAGGTAACTGCAGATATTTCACTTTCTACTACCTTCTCATCCTCTCATACTTCTTCCTACCTCCAAGATTCAAATATTTGGACTAGGAAACAAATGAAAAGGAACTCAGAGTGTAAGAGGAAACTGTGTGCAGGGGAAGCAACCTCTAAACTTGGCACAAGCACTATTTACTCCAGGGTAGCACAGATCTGAAACAGCAAAGGAGCCATCAGTCAGGACTGAAACAGCAAAGGAGCCATCAGTCAGGACTGAAACAAAGAGACCCAAGTAGCTGTTCCAACGTCTGCCATAGCAAGGTGAACCATCGAGAGGGTAAGTTTTGGGCCCAGGGCTCAGACACGTTACAGTAACAGGCAGAGCAGGAACCGAGTATTTTCTTCAGGAATACTACGTAGTTTCTGTTGCCCTCATGAGGTGCCCAACATGAGATACCTTAAAGTCATCTGATTCTCAGATAAGGTCAGACTTCCAAATCACCTGCTACTTCTGAGAAATGTGGCTAACGATAATCCAAGTTGTGAGTACCGGAGAAGTCTCGTGGCAGGAAAAGCACAAACTTCACAGGCGAGCAGATAGATGCACTGGGAGAGGTACATGTGAGAAGTTTGCACAGCTGCTGGCCCTCACTGGTCTTCTGGAATACAAGAACACTCCTAGTCTACTGGTTCAAATCCTGCCTCTGCCAGTAATGACTGAAAGACATTGTAATGTAACAGCTGCTTGGTGGCCGGTGTGAAATGAATTAGTTATCTCAGCCCGCTGCTTGGTAGGCAGGTGTCCACATCAGATCAGCCATTGTCACAACCGGAACTAAGCGGCACCCTCAGAGCACAAGACAAAACTAAATGGATAGCGGAGACAAAATTGACCTCTTCCCTCCAGAGGTTATACTCCCAAGTCAAAGATGAGGTCTTATGAGAAAATATCAGGATGGAATCCTTCTACAGCCAAACTTATTCTGATGGCAAGACCATTCAAGCGTAGCAGTAAAACATCTTTAATGACCAGAAACCACTTCATTGTTAAAGAAATGAAAAAATGAAAAATGTAAAAATCAGTATGCTCTAATCATTCCGGCTGTTATCAGGAAAGTTAGTCCTCAGGAAATATCAAAGATCAGAAACAGGCTTTTTGAGATGAAAGACGTCATACACAACCCACAAAATGTGTTCGAAGGAAAGTTGCCTGTTTCCAAAAATTTCGTCTCCTGCACTGAACTAAATCACTTGAATTCCAAAGCCTTTGCCACTTTTGGCAATATAAACCAGAAAGGATACCTAGAACATTAAGCATTCAAAGCTAGGTAGCCAAGAGAATGTAACATGTCATCTGAACATGGAGGGAAGGTGTTTTTCTTGGCTGTGTCAATAGTTTTGCAAATTCATACTAGCAGAGGCACGTTTCCATCCAAGAATTATTAATTTTTTTCCTTGCTCTGCCGACAACATGCAGTTGTGCTCTACAAAGAATTAAGATTGTGTGAACGAGAAATTGGGAGCCCTGTTGCCCCTGGCAGACTGGGTGAACTTCATGTCTGTTAAGGTCTCTCTCAATCACTTTCCTTTCCCTTATAACCCAGATATTTTTTGGCAGGGTAACTCTGCAGCTGCAGCCCTTGGCCAACTGTTACCTGGTCGGTTTGCCTCTTAGAGGAATGGCTTCCTATTTTGACTGTAACAAATATTTACATGTCCTAAATAAGACACTGCTGTTAATGTTGCTGCAGAAGCAGCTCAGCCCTTTGTTGTATCTACTGTACAGGCAGTTGCCCTCTAGGCTGCATTTTACAGAGTTCTCCGTTTTTGAGAGCCAAATGCAAAGATGCGAAATGCAGAAAAGTTGCTACTGAAACAGCACTTGTGAATATAGGGATTATGAGATCCTCCTCCAGCTTCTGTGATTTGATGTAAAGGCTAACCTAGGGCAAGAAGGGGATTCTTGGTTCAAAGCTTTCTGTAGTTAATGTATTTTAATGATGGAGCTTGATAACCCTGGGGACTGAAGCCTTTTATTTATCTCAGAGAAATTACACATCAGGAAGAATAGCAGCATTGGCTTTCCCATGATTCACTGTAAATATTCTTGAGTATTGGTAAAAAAACCCTAAATCTCTTAATAAGAGACAGAATTCAGCTGTACCATCTTTCCTCAGTCTCTGCTGAGAGTGTCAAAAGGCCCAACAGAACCAGTTAGTTACACATCTCTCCTGGACAGACCTCCACAATTGACTTCTCAAACCTTTTATACTTACAAAACAATCATCAGGCAGTTGCTGGGCATCTCTGCTATTTCTGAACCAGAAACCTAACACTAAATGTTGTGCATGCCCATGACAACCCTGATAAACTGTTTGTTTCACAAACAGTAGGTTGATCCCTGGATATCCAGGCAAGTAATTAGCTTGGACTACCTGCTCGCTATTTCTGAATGCTAAAACCCAAGGAGTCAGGCACTTTGGGAACCTGCAAGTAAAGCTGATAATGGCTTTTTGGCTGATACCTCTGGTAGTGTTCTCAGTACCCAATACTGCAGTTATCCGCACAAAGTTATTCTTTTATAATATGACAAAGATTCCCTGATGCATGCACTTTTTCCATTCAGCTTCTCTCCTGACCCTGAAAATAGCCATTGTGTGTGTATTTATCTATCTATATGAGCCATAAGAGCCTTACTCACTGGTAAGTCAGGCAAATTTGCTCTAGGAGTTGCTATCATTTATTATCCACTTAAAATGAATAGCTAGCTTAGAAGATTCAAAGAAAAGAAACCCTTCCAGATTTTCAAATAACTCCCTTATATTGAAGGTAGATAACAACAACACATGGCTAGAAGGTATTAGGTGTAGCATTCACTTTCAGTACGATATTAATGATCTTCAAAATGAAGCCTGCATACACCCAAACTGTATATCCCCCCAGATTTTCTCCTGCACCCAGACTCTATCCCAGCATGTACTCCTGTGGCTGGGCAAATAAAAGTATGTGGATTTGCTGTCAATCTAACATTTCCCACAACCCAGTTGTCTCCACTGTTGGAAACTACAGAGAAGCAAAGCAACAGTTTAAACATGTTCTCAATAAACTGTCAATGGTACTTGACTTTGAGGATACAAGAATTGCTATAGACATGGAAACATGACCTTTACCCTGCATCATAATGCAGCCAGAGCAAAAGGCACTTTTTCATCTTCTGCTTTTATAATGTTTACCTTAATGAGAACCTAGTTCATAACTAAAATTCCTGTGTGCTGTTGTAATGCTACTAGTATGATCACAGGAAAGCTCAACTGTCTTCAGGTAGTCCATCCGGTAAGCCAGTGCAAAATTGCTAGACACAGGACAACCTCCATGGGGCATGTTTTACATTTGACTTGCGTACTGCTTTTTCTAACCAGTCTAAATACTTTGTCACTACCTTGGCAGTTATGCTCTTCAATGCTTGGCATGATGTTTGGTTAATAATCAATCAGCCAAACTATAGATGTGTGTGTGTTGTATAATGTGTGTTTACACATCAGACAGATAGATGTAAGCACTCTTCTTGTAAATAAGCTCCCAACCTACTAACTAGTTTTGCATTAGTTCACTGCATATATTACAACACATAAATATCATTTACATTGCTAAAGGCCAGTGAATGGATACAACACTTTAGATATGCTGAGTATTGCAGAGAAGGACAGAAAAAAGTTCACTGTTAAGAAGATAACCATAGTAACTGGTAAGACAATCATGTTATGTGTCTCAGTGCAAATATGAAATGGCCTATTTTAAATGCAGATCAGATTTTTTTAATTTTGTCACCTCTTTTGCTGGTCTCTTTCAGCACTATGGCTACCCCTGCTTACCTATCCCATCAATTCTATGGCTGCAAATTATTTTTTCCAAAGTTTGCAGGAGAGATTCAACAGCCCAAGAAACCTAAGGTGAAATGCCTTTGTCAGCACTAGATCTCACCTTAATTCCACCTAATTACCAGTACGTACATTTATTGTCAGATAATCCTTTTCAAACAAGGGTGTTGAACAGCTTTGTAAAAGTGAAGAAGCTTTCCCATATTTTACACATTCAGAAACCAAGGCAGATGGAAGTTTAGTGTCTTGGTCAATGTTGGGAAGCCATTTTACTGTAAAGCAAGGAATGCAACTCATACTTACCAACTTTCAGTATTTCACTCTAAACATTCACTGCCTTTCCAAATACATACTTAATTTCAAAATTAAATTCTCACAAATATATAATAATGCTGCCATTGTAGAAAACTGTGTCATGCAATTGTGCAGGCAAATGCCTTTCGTTAGTGGAAACAATGTGCTTAACGATTTTTGGAGGAAAGACAATGTACAAACATGAATTCAAATAACATTATTAATAATTTATATCCTTGTTACTCTTTGGTAAGCTAGCAACTGTTTGGTTTAAAAAAAGTAAAACTCGTACTTACAGTTGCTGTTCCATGGTAAAACAGAAATGTGGTATTACTGAAAGTACTGCCAACAACCTGAAATTCATTTGTGTGTCCTATATGCTTTACAGCAAAGCTGCTAAAAATTGTGCCCTTCTAAAGACCTTTCTTGTCATAGTCCACTTGTCAGTGTCACATCATCCATTGTAGGAATGACTTACCCTGATCAAATCCAAGTGACATTCTTTCAAAATTAGAAATTTACAGAAATATAATCAGTGAGCATTTTTGATCCTAATTTAATGAGGCACAGGTTAAGATTTTAGGGATCATAACAAGGCAACCAGAGGAAAAAAAGGGTGGTCACTCACCTTTCCACCATGTGTGTCTGGTCCAGTGATAACCCATCAATTGCCGTGCATTCTGGACATTTGAACTTCTTCCGTGGGGTCACCTGCAGAAAGGCACTCCAGATATCATCAAATATCAACAGAAAGGACATTAATCTCCTTGCACAGAGAGCAGCGCAATACCTCTGAACATGCCTGCAGTGTAAGCTGAGCTCTCAAAAATGATGGGGGGGGTAAAAAAAAAAAAAAAAAGGCAAAAAAAGCCACTCCATTCCTCCATTCAGCTCCATCTGGCCCGGCTGACTGCAAAATTCACAGGGGCCCAATAAAAATGGCTTGGAGGGGTTTTTCCTTCTGTAACTGAAAAGAAGTGGCGATGACAAGCTCCTTAATTCCTGTTTAATGACTGTTTTCTCACTGCCAAGGTCCCTGTATAAACACCATTTGTTCTTGCAGCCATAACAGCGATGAAATATAGCTTCCCATACTTCACCGTAACGTTAATCCAACAGACGCTCTTTTGCTCACTCCAGTTAATAGCTGACTGGCAAACTCTCCAAGACTCTCCGAATCGCACAGAGGTGCCAAATTACTCTGCTGTGCCCTCATATAGCTCAAAAACTTTTTCAGCAAAAACACACACTTTATCTTCTAAAGACTTTTCTAGGAAATGCAGCCACCAGTCTCAGTAAATGATGATGGACAGATGGGAAAATGGACCCTGCTAATTGAAGTAACGCCTGGTGGCCTCTAAATCTCATTCCAAGTTGACACACTTTGAAATGAATGTACAGAGTGAATGTCCAGACCTGAAAACGTGTCGAAACATGTCAGGAAATTAATTCAGGGATAAAAAGTTCATTTAAAGCTGATCTTGCAATTAACATTCTCGCAATTAACATTCCTATAAATCAGCTGTTGCCAGGCTATGACAGAGTGAGCTGTGGACAGTTGGCAATTTCTTTCCTCTAGTGATCTCAAATAGTTAAAATATATGTATGTGGGTGTGTATATATACACACACACATATATATAGCTATCCTTTAAATTACCTTTTTTATACCTCATCTAGATGGCTAAAATAACCACCAGAAACAACTGGTAAAAACAATTTCTCTGTTCCCAGTTAGCATAAAAGTTTTACTAAAAGGGCTTTTCTACCGTGGAAAGAGAACAAGACACCATACCAGGGGTAAATGAGAGAAAAAGCAAGATGTAATATACTGAAGGCTACTAACTAAATTTATATGAGTATGTACATCATAGTTTTAAACTTTGTAAAGCTAAACTGCAGAAAGGTCCCACCTTAATGACTGATTTGCCAGTGACATTTGCCACTAGAAAATTCATGGCAATATCTTCACAGTTCATATGGGCATCCACCCAGTTCTTGATGTCTCCAGGCATTTTGTATGTGTAAAGGTAGTTGAAATACTGCAGGATAGGGGGAGAGAAAGAGAAGATAATTTTAAATACAGATGTAGTAACTATAAGACTCTAAATATTTCAGTCACAGCACACAGACTTCTTAACAATCAGTTTTGTTTTCTTAAACTCCTAGCTATAAAGCTGCATTCACTGTAAAATTCACTATGTAGTTCCAGGTCATGCAAACTGGCCAGAGTTGTTCTGTTAGTTCCTGAAGGTAAGGGTTTTACTTTACAGGCAGAGACAAAACAGTTATTTCCACAGCAACTGAAAAGGAAAGAGGCTTATGGGAAGTTTGCAACTGGATCTCTGATTGTTGTAGAAAACAGTCATGGTATCACAAAACACTCACAGATCAATGACAGAAACACATACAGCTCTTTCAAAAAGGTTCATGTTGTACATTAGTATCCTACAAGCTGTATATCACCTTGTGATAAAATGCTGCCCCAGTGAGCACCATTGAGACTTCATTGGTCCATTCTGATTCATACTTCCATTTGTTCATCTCATGGTCCCAAAGATGCAGGCGGCCCGGATATCCAACCAACCTGTCAGGGAACTCACGCCAAACCTGAAGAGAAAAAGACATGATGCTGTGCTAACCAAGCTTGCACATAAAGCAAACACAAATGTGTGGATGCAACATATCTACTTCGGGAGGGCACAGCTACAGTGGTGCAAAGACCACTTCAATTCTTCTAAGTGCCAACTCTTGAAATTGGAAACTGCCTGGAAGAAGGACGAGAAATCCCAAGCTTGCTTTGGATCCTGCAACTCAGTGAAGGAAGTGATACCCCACTAAAGCAATACTAACTTCCTTGTAGAGAAATACAACCGACTATTCATAAAAATTTTAACACTAACTAAAACCAAGCATGATTGGAATGGAACTTTTGATGTTAACTTCAGTAGAAATGGCTACAACCTAACTACTTTCCCAGCTGGCTTTGGATCTAACCAACCTGCTTCCTTTGATAGGAACAGGCTTAAAACAGGCTTGTATTTTAATATTTCTGGTATTCTTTAGTGGGTGCTTGGATGGATCTACTGCTACATGGAAGGCCTCTTTGCCCTTGACTTGTTCCAGACAGCTGGATACAATCAAGATACCATCCTTGTCACTCCATACATTATTTTGTAGCTGACTACAGGATCAAACACAGTAGACAAGAACAAGGAGAAGGGCATCATTAACGCAACCCCAGTTCTCCACACTGCTGGCCACATTAAATAATGGACAATTTTTGCATGAGGAAAAAAGGAAGAAAGGATTATAATTATTTAGAAGAGTCTGAATGCTATTTGCTTGCTAAATACACAGTATGTCTTTTTGCTGATCAATAACAAAGTTAGTATTTATCTGCATTATTTGCAGACAAATTACTCAAAATTTGTCCTTTAATTCAAATAACTGCTAAGTTTGTTGGAAGAATGTGAGTCTTGACTCTCCAATACGCAGTGTTAGGTCAGAAGAGTTTCTGTTTCAGGCTGGTAGTAACAAACACATACCCAAATTTCATTGTGTATGCAAGATCAACAACAGCAACAACAAAATATCTCATAAATCCCCAATAGTCACTTCACTAGCAAACCTCTTTTCTCTGTACAAAAGGCAAGGGAACCCTACAGTTGAATTTGTGGTAAAGAACATCTTATCTGGAATTCCACCATCCTGCAAACTTCACCTTGTCAGCAGTTCACTTTGGGGACTTTTTATGTGCCAGTACATTTCAGTTGGGAAGTCTGGACTATAAGGACTCTGTGCGAGTATTTTGTCAAAGTAAATATGATAAAGCAATCAGCTTGAAGTTACTGCTTCTGCATCAACATTTCTGTGATTTTGCATTACTATATACCTTTTCATCTATACATCTCAACACATTTTATTGCTGTCAGTTAATATAGCTTCAGAATCCCATGATGAGAGCAGTTATTATTTCAAATGTACAGATGAGGAAACTTGCCAAAAATCATACAGGAAACAAGAATGGGAACCAGATCTTCTGACTCCCCGACTTGTACTTTCTCCAGAAATCAATCTTTTTAGACAGTTCTAGGGCACAAGTACTGGGAGAGTATTTAGATAGGACAACGCTCTAACACAGAAGGCTCTTGAAAGCAGAGATTATTTGGAACTCAAGGAAGAGAATTCATAGGACGTTGTTACAAGTTGGTACCATCGGATAACTAAAAAATACAGATTTTCGGCAGGCAAGTCAGTGAGGGCTTGAGATATCTATTTTGACATGATGTCAAAATCATTAATAAAGAACAAAAAGCAAAAGGTGTGGCAACTTCATCTTCCAAAGTTTTATTCTTCACTCTCTAGGACTCAAAAAATTAATGACAGAATTTTAATATTTTTTTAAACCTGACTATTGAAACACCCATCTCCCAGCTTTTGGAAGGCACCACCACATAAGCTACTGAGGCTTAACAAAGGATTTGATAGAACAGTACAGATCTGCACCGTACTGGACCAAGAAGTCTTGTAGAGCGAAAGGCATGCATATTAAAGGCAGCTTTTTTTTTTTTTTTTTAAGCAGAAAGATTAAACTCAGCTACTGCTTCCCAAGGGCCTTCAGTGCCTTCACAACAGACAACTGTAGATTCATATTCCTTCTAGTTTTTGCTCACAGTGTCATCTTCATGTCCAAATGACGTAAAATAAAAGCCAAGTATAATGCATGTTACTCATACAGATTTCTTTGTACCACTGTAAAGCTCAATCCTACCCCGATCCTGGCCTCTGAAAATTGTCAGTTCAATGCATCTAAAAAATAACTTGGTTGATTTAAACAAAGATTCCTTTTAAAACTAATGCTATCAAAGTCAGTGGAAAAGCTTGACTTTTTCATTATGTTCATCACTAGTTCACTCAATGGTAATTCCCAGAAAGGCTCCAAATAGCTGCATCCAGCTCATTGCCCAAATCCATACATATGTTTTGCGCCAAAATTAATATATACAGCTACTGCTTATAAGGAAGCTTTCAGAATAAAAATAGCAGTAATGATTCTGATAGTAGTCTCTGTTTTCACTGCCACCCATTTTCCTGTTTGATGGTTGCCTATAATTTATTATTCTGTTAGGAATACATTCCATTTTAGCCAGTGATCTTATTAGCTTTCTCAGACTAAGGAAGAATAGCCTGATTTAATACTGGTAAGGGACACATCCAAGGAAAAACATACTGCCAAGTGAAGAGGAGGTATGCTTCTTTGCACACAACACTATTCCAATGACTCTGCTAGACAACCCTGAAGATAAGTATTTTTGGACGAAGCATCTCCCAGAGGGAAAGTCAAATGGAAGTTCTGACTTGGTAGTTTTACTAAAAATCTTGTAAAAGACACCAAGAGAAAATGATAGCAATTTTGCTTCCAAGTCAAGGTCCCCAAGTGACATAAACAGCCTAGCTAAAACAACCTCCCGTCTCACCTCTCCACAATTCTCTCTGCCTCCTAGGCTCAACTATTCTGTGCTGCTTCGCTGTGCCATCAGAACAGCTGCCACAGCTCATTCTCCACGTAGCCAGAGGACAGAGAAGCACTTCCTTTTCCAGAATATGCTCCAACATTTATGCATTAAATTTAATAGACTATATTAAATCAATGCAACTTCAGGAACTGGCTAATTAGAACTAGAAAGTTTTTAAATTTAGTAAACAGAAAAATAATCAGCATTTCCAAAGCTACCATGGCAACATTGTAAGAATGAAACACTGACTATCCCCTAGAAATGAAAGAAAACCCAATCAATCAGTATTCCTTCTCTCCTCCCAGAGCCCCATATGCTTAATTCTCTCTGGTCCTCAAAGGGATGGCTTTACTATTACTAAAACCCAAAGCAAAACGTAAACACAAAGCCCATTAAAAGATAAGCAATGCTTCATGTGCACACAATTTGTAAAATAACTTCAATTTGAAGAAGAGCTTTGGATGTGGTCAGATTTACCCATAGTAAGCAGAGTTATAGTATTCCTCCTACAAAGGAATGCTGAAAAATATATTTTTAACAGTCAAAATGGGTATGGAAGAATTCTTCTAAAGAAGGCATTCAAACTTTATGATGATTTTAGCCTAGTGAAATCTGCAATTCATCAGAGAGTTGATTTTTTTAAAAGAATGCCAGAGACATGAAGCACTGAAAAAAAGCTCTGAGACAGAGTAAGATCATCTACTAGCAGAAGGCAAAAAGCTTACAACAGAAAAAACACAAACTTAGCAATGCACCAAACAATATTTTCTATGAACAAAAAACATGGACTGAGAGCAATAATCCCAATTTAGATTATTTCTATTATTGCTGTAATAAAAATACTTTGTCTTTGAAAGGACAAAGTGCTACATAAGTACGTAATAAGAAATCTTCATGAACTTTGTACTTGGAAATTGCTACTCCCACTTTTCAGGGTGATAGAAATGCTAAGCCATCTGCCCCAAGGCCAGCTGAGACACAGAGGTGGGAACACTACAACGTGTGCTTTCAGTCTTGCATTCAAACACCAAACGCTTCAGGAGCGGCCAATGGCTCTGCTTTAATTTTTTTAAGATTATGATAATCTAAATACTTGCTCTTTTTCTTAGGTGGCTCTGATACTACCTCTGTGAACAACAAAGATCAGTAAGCGGGGACAAAAGTTGTCTCGCCCTAGCAATTTTTTTCCAGTGCCCCAAGTCACCCCTGTGATTTCATCATATAACTTAACAGAAATACTTTTTTCAAAGTCAGAATGTCATAAGTATTCTTCTGCTACCTTAATACAGCAGCACACAGGGAGTACTTTTCTGCTTGCTTCAACAGATTTATGCAATGTCATAAATCACTGTACCATAATAGTTCACTTTTAACAAGTAAAAAATGTCTGACACTTTGAGTGTTACTATAATTTTTTATGGCTGAAAGTGTACTGAGATCAAAGTTTTCTGTTTTTTTTAGGCTTGCTCTATACATTCAGACAAGTCTGTGACAGAGAGGGTTTTGCCACATGTTTAAATGCAAAGTCTCAAGGATGTCAAGGAGGAGAAAAGAAAATTACTGAATGTCACGTTTCCAGCCCTTCTTATGACCAAAGCAGAAGCAGACATACTTTTAAAAGAAAACTTTCTAGTAACATTATATGCTGCTACTGTTCCCTCTGGATTCCCCTGCAAATGAGTCAAGATCTTGAGAGATGCTTTTCTGGTAACACACATAAACAGATAAATAAATTATCAGAGGCTGAGGACAATTTAAACATCTGGGAGCCAGCTCAGGCCTGTCAAGCAAGTCACAGACACTCAGGGACAGGAAAGATCAATCTTCAGCCCCTGATTTCTGTGCCAGAGAGTAGGAACTACATCACCCACCCTCCATACAAGCAAAACTCTGTATTTATAAAATAATCTGCTGTGCTTCTGTATTCAAAGACATTTCTATTAATTTATTTTACAGGGGAAAAGCTATCTCAAAATATAAGGACTTAAACTACCCACAGGTTTGTCTCAACTATCCGCTCAGTAAGGCATTTTAATTTGCCATTGAAATGGCTGTGTAGCAAGCTGAATTCCCAGAATCAAAATGGAATAGGATTTAAAATTAAATGCAATAAACCCTGTAAAAGCAATAGTTTTTAGTCTGCCAGACTGAACAATCTCATGTCCAAACAGTTACATTCACACACTGACTATAAGGACTGTTACTCAGATAGTCCCTGCAACCAATGTATATGGTCCACAGAAGACCAATAAATTAGCCAGCACAGTCCAACAGCTAGACCTGGGGATGAAGAGTTGTAAGTCCCAACTGCCACCTAGTAACAGTGACTACAGGGGAATTCACCTCAACTTTTCTTTGCCTCTTTTTTTTTTTTTTTTTTTTCCCCCATGAGGATAACCCTTTCCTTCCTAAAGTGACTAGAATCAATATATGTGAAGTTACAGATATTCTCCACTGAGGATGTTTAAATTAAAACTTCAGACACGAGTGCCACAGTTCTACTTCTCATAATTTCTGGCTGACACAACTGAAACTCAGATGCAGTCTGAATCTCTATGTTGAAGCCCTCCAAGCCTGTTTTGCCAGTAGCAGAGATTCATTTGGAACTACTTACACAGTCACTTAGGATTTTACAAAACTTATTTTTATTTACTTCAAGACAGCTTGATGAAAATGAAAATCAAACTGCAAATGGAGCCCGGATTTACACAGCATGCACAGTATAGATTTGCTATCTTTTACCCCATCAGTTCACCCTCAAAACCAGTAGTTATAGCACCAATACAGAAAAAAAGGAAGTCAACTTGCACAGCTTCCCACACTTGGTTGCTCTGCTTCTGCAGTGCAGCACTTAGAACATTCACCGTAGACAACAGAGTACAGAGAAGGTGTAAGTGGCTAAAGAACCCCTTCCTTCAGTTGTCTTCTCTTCATTCCATCTTTCACACTTCATGTACTAACCCGTTATTCTTAACCTGGCAAGGGAAGTATTTCCTTTCTGGAGACACACATGATAGATTAAACCTCTGTCTCCACTACTTAACATCTTTGTTATTACATCAGCATACCTACATTATCACAAGTCATTTATTGAGTCCAAAAGCTCATTACTTGCTAACAGTCTCTTTCACCTGAGAGGGAGAAAGAGTCATATTTTACCATATATGTATTCACATTAAAGAAATACTTCCAACATTTCTTAAAAAATATCTTCTTGTGTTAACAACTACACTTAAGATTGTTAAAAAATGAGACAACTATCACATTTAGTTTGTTTTCTACCCTTTAGAAAAGTGGTTTTCATTATTTCACTCAATTTAGGTAATAATTTCATGTTCTAGCTCTCATGTATCAAGCCCGGTGTTGTTTTGCTCTTGATATTGCAGGTACAGGTGTGACTAATTCAAACCTTTCTTGAAATATATTACATTTTCTAAAGTTCCTGATTTATTTACAAATATAGCATGTTTGTCTTTAATACACACATACAACAGTAATGTTGGATTTTGGACCGTCTCATATACTCAAATACAAATGGAAGCCAAAAATTAACACATTCAAACCAAAGTTTTGGAAGGAAGACAAATGTTGCTTTAGGTAAGGGCATTTTTTAACAAGCAACTAAAATGCCCGTGAAGACTTTCACCTCTTTGTACTGCTGTGGGTAACTGATTTGGACAAACTTTCTTTTTTGTTGATGCCCTCATTACAACAGCAGCTGTTGAAGCTTTGCCATTTCAAGCATATGACACACGCGTCCCCTCCCTGACATGCTTCAGTTCCTCTTTTCATTGCACTCCACCTTACTTTGGCATGTCTTCAAGAGGCCTCCTCTGTTCTCAACACTTAATCTCTGAAACTTGTCTTGTCCATCAAGACACATTAACTTGGACAGCACTTCTGATTTTTCTGAAAACTGTTTGAAACTGTTAAGAAGAATGCAGTTCACAGTCTCCAGACTGCTTCTATTACACCAATTACACAACATTTTCTGGAGTCTCTTGGCATCACTGTGCCAGTTACCGAAAATTTTCTGTTAGCTGACAGTTTTTTCCGTAAAGTAATGACTATTTGTAAAAATATTTCAGTCAGCATTGAACTTTTACGGTAAAGAGATGCAACAATCTGAATCAGCAGTCTGTGCAGTGATTCCTCTACTTTACATACACACGCAATGTTGAAGTGCAAAGTCTAAGAGACAGGAAAAAAACAATTCTCTTACCTCATAGCCAAACTGGAGTTCATCTGAGGTTAGCATAATGATATCATCATCAATAGCCAACACTGCTTCTGTTTCAATCTCATCATAGGGGAAGAAGCGGTTACTAAGCTTGTTTTCTGCAGTCCTAACAACTTTCAGGGGAACACGAATCTTTGGCCAGAGGGAATCTAGAGAGGAAAATTAAAAGAAATGGAATTCTATATCATACTTTGCTTCTTAGCTTCTCTTTACTCTTTTTTTTCTTCACATCTTAAACAAAAGCATCCTAATTGCCAATTTACACCTGACTTTCAGTTAGGCATACATGTAAGCATATGAAGGCAAGCAATAGAAGTTCAGCTACATTTCCCTCTTTTGCTCTCTAGAGAGAGCTTCACAGACAGCTATATGAGGGATAGCTGGCCCAAACCAGCAGTCTGCAATAATCATATAACGAGAGTCAGCGATACTATGTACTGGTTTAGGACACACAGCAAGAAAAGATATTTTATTCAACTGCAACTATTTAAAAGAATTTGAAGCAGCAGTATATAATCACTGACTGCAAGTCTAGGGTCATAAAGAATTTGAAGAAGAATGTTAGTTCTATCAAGTGCTGAGAAAAATAAATTTTATTATATCAATTAAAAATCTAGATACACCTAAAATGTTAATCACTACTGACAGTTAAGGAGTAGATTCTGTGTATGAGTAATGTATTTCAAAGACCTAAGTGGTAGTGATAAATTAAGCTAGATAAATGCCCTCCAGAATCCTTACAAGTAGAATAGAGCACTGGTGTACATAATCATGAAAATTCACAGGTGAAATGATACTTTAGTAACAAAAAAACCTGTAGTTACAAAACTGGATCCAATTCACTCTACAATGAGATTCGATTTCCATTTTGTGCTATGTCTTTAAAATGCAGCACCTTAAGTGTCACATAACAGTTTCAGCAAGGCTTCTGTATATATTCAGAAATTTTCAAAATCTTATTCTATTTCTACAAATGTATAAGTACAGGCATAGGTATAGAGCACCAAGCTAAAAGAAACACAACTAAGGACCGAATATTAAACATTAATTCTAAATGCACATATTTAACCATACACATTTTCTACCACAAAGCTTAACAGTACTCATTATTACAGTACAATGTATCTCAAAAGCACCAATCCATCAAAAAGTAGTTTAATAGCTAAACAAATAGCTAAACAAGTACAAATATGGTTTCCTCCAACCTTCACAATAAACATATATTTTAATGAAAATTGGAGAGGAAAGAGAGCATTGTAAGATGAGTTTAAGTACCTTGTCAACAGTAGGTAGATGAACACTTGAGTTTCTTGCACTGGTGAAATGGAGGGGATGGCAATGGTATATATGAAAAATAAGCAAAAATACTATAAATCAACTACAAAGTGACTGCTCAGAGAATTTATAAGTTGTTCTCTGTGTCAAATGAAAATGTCTGTAAGGATACACCTTGAGGGAGGTGATCCTTCCCTTCTGTTCAGCACTGGTGAGGCCACACCTGGAGTACTGTGTCCAGTTCTGGGCTCCTCAGTACAAGAGAGACATGGACAGCAAAGAGGTACAAAGATGATGAAGGGACTGGAACATCTTTCCTATGAGGAAAGGCTGAGAGAGCTGGGTCTGTTTAGCCTGGAGAAGAGAAGGTTCAGGGACAGTGTCATCAATATGTACAAATACCTGAAGGGGAGGTGCAAATAAGATGGAGCCAGGCTCTTTTCACTGGTGCCCAGTGACAGGACCAGGCGCAATGGGCACAAACTGAAATGCAAGAGGTTCCCTCTGAACCTGAGGAAACTTTTTCACTGTGAGGGTGACTGAGCACTGGCACAGGCTGCCCAGGGAGGCAGTGGAGTCTCCATCCTTGGAGATATTCAAAAGCCGTATGGAGATGGTCTTGTGCAACCTGCCCTAGGCAACCCTGCTTGAGCAGGGGGTCAGACAGGATGATCTCCAGAGATCCCTCCTAAGCTCAGCCATTCTGTGATATGCACTGCCACTGGGCCTGAAGCCACTGAAATTTTCGTCAGTGATCTGAAATACATGTAAATTGACAGTGCAATTTGCAAGTGACACAAAGCCTGGAGACATGAAAAACAGTAAGGACAATAAGGTCTTTCAGCAGCTGCTTACTAAACTAGGTGCATCTGAACAAAAACCAGACTGACACAACTCAACACACAGTTAAACAGTAGGACCAAGGCAACTTTTTCCCTAAAAGCAGCTGCTGAAAAGGATTAAGGGTTCAGAATGGACCTTAGTTCTCAGCATGCTGCTGGGGCAAAATGTAATTGCGTTATGTAGATGGGCAAGTAGTAAGAAATGGGGCAGGGGGCATGGAGGACAATTTTCCCTGTATGCAGACATAGTCAGCTAGATGCTAAAATACTGTTTGATTCTCATGTTTATTTTTCAAAGCATGTTAAAATACTGGAAATGGTGCAGGAAAGAACCACTTATTTGAGGACAGGAGAAAATGCCTTATGGTGGAAAATGCCTTATGGATCAATCTGTTTAGCTTATTAAAGGAAAGAATGAAAAGTGGATTTGATTAACATGTACACAGGAAGAAAAATGTCACATATCTTGAACCAACTAGAGAAAGACATAACAAAAATCAATGACTGGAATCTGAAGCCAGGCAAATTCGAAGTATAAACAAGGCAGACATTTTTAATAGTAACAGTGGTTAACCTCTGGAGGAAGTTAACAAGGACATCAGCTGATTCTGTGCATCTTGGCTTTGAACAAGAGCAGGTATTATTATAGAATAGGCGCTCAAGTTAGAGAAAAGTCACTAGATTGAAAAGAAAGGTGAGGTGGTGACTCATGACTTACAGGTCAACCCACATGATCTTACCGTCCCGTCTGCCTCAAACTGTATGAGCTTATAAATGCTTACAAGTAAAACTTGCTCCAAGGAATGAATGTCCACATCCTCATTGCTACTGCGTCTCCCAGATTTAACAGCTCACACAACATTCTTAAATAAAACACAGAGCTGCACACTGCTTAAAGACACCAGAGTCCAAATACTACTTCACTGGGAAAACAAAGTAGTCTCTCCAGACCACACCGAGAGTCTTCAAAAGTCAGTTTTTCTTGGAGTTGTATTTTAGAAAGAAGGATTGGCATGCATGGGTGGCCAAAAGAAAGGAGAAGAAATACAGAGCGATATTTACTGGCAAAATTTGTATTCAGTTTCCTACCCTGAGGTTTTTCCTGTGAGACTGAAAAAGTGACAGTAAAATCTACCTTTATCTGGGTGGTCTTGCAGACCATGGCCTGTATTTGACATGTATGGAGCTTCTTGTCCCGTTTTACTGACTTCTTTTCCTTCTAATAGAATGCAAGAGGCATCACCCCAAACACCACTGCACACTTCAGTGGCTTGTAATATTGATTAGTAGTCAGTTGAAAGGATTTAACCACGCTACTGATGGGCTCCAATGGAAGTCACAGTCAGCCAGCCACTGGGGAAATACAGCAAGTGGCTTGGGGCCACAATAAAAATGTTCAAGAGCCATGGATTCCAATTACAGTGCTATGAGCTCATTCTCAGCATTGTAAGCTCTTTGAAATCCCCTGCTTGAATCATAATCTGAAACAATGATTCCAGTAGAACAGCACTGAAATTCAAAAATTTTCATCTTACTAGTCATCCTAGCCTCAGGAGGAGGTAACACTGTGTGCTGGTTTTGGCTGGGATAGAGTCAATTTTCTTTGTAGTAGCTGGTATGGGGCTATGTTTTGGATTTGTGCTGACAACAGTGTTGATAGCACAGGGATGTTTTAGTTACTGCTGAGCAGTGCTCACACAGAGCCAAGGCTTTTTCTGCTTCTCATCCCACCCCACCAACGAGTAGGCTGAGGGTGCATAAGAAGCTGGGAGGGGACACAGCCAGGACAGCTGACCCCAACTGACCAAAGGGACATTCCATACCATATGATCATGCTCAGCACATAAAATTGGGGAAAGAAGGAGGAAGGGGAGGTGCATACATTTGGAGTGATGGCGTTTGTCTTCCCAAGTCACCTTTACATGTGGTGGAGCCCTGCTTTCCTGGAGCTGGCTGAACACCTGCCTGCCCATGGGAAGCAGTGAATGAATTCCTGGCTTTGCTTTGCTTGCATGTGCGACTCTTGCTTTACCTATAACTGCCTTTATCTCAACCCACAAGTTTTCTCACTTTTACCCTTCTGATTCTCTTCCCCATCCCACCACGGGGGAGTGAGTGGGCAGCTGTATGGTGCTTCATTGCCAGCTGGGGCTAAACCACGACACACTGAACAACTGGAACTGTTTATTGTGAATTAGTACTCTCAAGTCCACTCACTGCTTTCTTACTGGTTTGCCACACAACATGGGAACATCTGTGTTTATAAGACAGTTACACGTACCTCGCAATGACACATATCATGGCCTCATAAAGACTGTAGACTGTTTAATGTTTGCATGCTACTTAAAGACCTTAGGCTAATTGCCTATAATTATCCAAATATAATCCCACTATTGGTATCAAATAATTTTAAGCAGCTTGCTAGATTCCCAAGAGACTCCACTTTCACAAACGTTGCAGTAGCAATCAGAATTGCCACAGGCATGTAAGCATTTGTAAATTTGTATTTATAAGTATCAACAAAATTTACTTTTTATATGAGTTAAGTACTCTCTTGTTCAGGATTTTCTTCCTTTCACATTCACTACACACACAAAAAAAAAGACAACCAAATTGCAACAAAGCTCTTGTTTCAGGGCAGGAATACACTGAAATAACAATTGAAACACAAAACTCACTAGGATTGAAAAATAATAATTCAGAAAAACAAGCAAGCATGGACGCTTTAAACTTCTTCTTAAACTTCTAAGCCAGGGCAGGTTTAGGTTAGACATTAGGAAAAATTTCTTCACGGAAAGGGTTGTCAGGCACTGGAATGGGCTGCCCAGGGAGGTGGTTGAGTCCCCGTCCCTGGACGTATTTAAAAGAAGGATAGATAAGGTACTTGAGGACATGGTTTAGTGGTTATGGGATGGCAAGGTTAGGTTAGTGGTTGGACTTGATGATCTTAAAGGTCTTTTCCAACCGAGATGATTCTATGATTCTATGATTCTATGATTCTAGCTCTTTGGAAAATCAACTCTTTGATAGCTTAATAACAGACATGCCACGTGCATAAAAATATGGTAACAAGAAAAAGTAATGAAAAGTGGATGAAAAATTAAAGTGTAATCTAATTATAACCAGCATGCATCTCAGATGTCAGTAAATCCTGTTAAATTCACATGATTTACTAAGTTCTTGGAAAGTCTCTCAAAATGACCAATTCTCAAAAAGAGGTAAGTTACTGTAAAATATTTGTGCTTTGAGAAACAAAATACAAAGTTTCTGAATTTGGACTTAAATCAATGAATGGAAAATACTACCATTTTGGAGAAACTCTGAATATGACATTAAGGTACCAGTTACTCTGCAGCACGCAAAATGAAAGAAAGCATAAGAACACTTGCTGCCTAGAGGCTGATCTGATGCTGAAGGTTTCTGTGCCTACAGACATGGAAGTGCATGGGAGAGATGCACTTTGGCAGCCTGAGCAAAAGTGACCATCAGAAAGGATAGCAGGCTCCACTCAGAGATCCAGGTATTCAAAATTAGCCCTGCTGCAGGAACTCCAAAATAAATATATAGACAATAACAGACAAGACAACAGCTACTTCAGAAGTCAAAGTTTTAGAATCCATCAGGAAGGTTAAAACTGTCTATATTTATTTTAAAAGACCACAGAAGAAGAGTATTTGTACTTTTCTTTTTTACATATTGGAGGAATGTGGCTTAAAGAGAAGTTAGAGACAGGGTGTGTCACTTCTGTAATATCACACTCCAAATTTTCAGATACTGCTTGGAAAGTTATGAGAAACCTCATCACTAGCCAAACATATATGGGAGAAATTCTCAACTTTAGTAGACTTTATTATAGCCAAGGTAAAAGCACATGCTTTATTCTTACAGTAAGAGGGCACTGCATCATTTAACAGAGTATGACAAAGATAAAAGAAGCCCAAGACAAGAAGGTAGATGAAGTCTTAGAGGACAGCATGAGAATTTTTAAGCATACGAAAGTTAAAATGCATGTTTGGACTAGGAATTATTCTTACTACTTTCAAAACCAGTGAGGACTTTCTGTGATGCAGCAAAGACAGGGGTAAAATAGGAAAATAAAGTGCTCTGGAGTGTCTAAAAGTCTATGTATATATGGAGTCTGAAGAGAATGACAGGCACCTCCTATTGCACATCGCACTGAAATAATTATGAGAGAAGAGTGTTTCATTAACACTTACACTTGCTCTTTGGCAACAAGACTCAGGGCATTCTTGGCACTTTGTGCTATTTGGGACTACTGATGCACTGATTGCAGGAGCTGCCCACAGAAAACAGCATGCGGTCTTCTACACACAAAATCAGCAGTTTCCCAACTTTTCCAAATGAAGATTCCACTTCTAATGGGCTTACAATCCCTAACCACCACATACACAGCTGTACTTCTGACCAGCCCACAATCCCACCATTAAATCCTGCAAGCACACATCTCACAGCAAATTTTTCAAGCATGATTTCAACATGATTTCCACAAACTGCAGGATCAAAAAAGTGTCATAATTACATTCCCATTTAAAACACTCATATATAGAAAAGCAGCAAAACCCGCCATCCTCTAAATATACATTTCTCATCTACAACTCCCAGTGAATTACATGAAAGACATAAGGAAGAGAAGGGAGGACAATCATGAGAGAGGTAACTTTATTTTAACCTAAAGGAATATCCTCTCACACCAAAAAACTCTCACTTTCCACACCTCCTTAGGCTTGCCATCAGATGTTTGTAACAAAAACATAACTAACATAAGCTTGCAAAATGCTTATATATAAAAATGAATTCTTAGCCCTGTTTCTCAGTTCTAAATGAACTGTTACATCACGCATAAAAGAGGGATCATTAAAAATAACAGAGTAATATTTCTATGGAGTGTATTATCTCTTTTCAAAGAGATAATACCATCATGTTGTTAAATGGCATCACTCTCTGTATCCTTGCTTCTCAGAAACTGAGAAGTTAATAGCATCTGAAGGGGTCCTTTAGCAGCAGATGCATTATTATCTATCTAGTTAGCAGACATAAGTGTATTTACGTAGGAAATTACTTGCTCTAACTACTAATCATCCATTACCAGTTTCAACTTTCAACCTATGGAAAGTGAGAATCAATACAGCTGCTGAACGAAGCTAACCAATATTCTTGGGACGCCCATTCTAAGTAGTATCAAGTTCAAAAATAGCAGGTGATACTTGAATGCAGATGGTTTGTTGCATTTGCAATTGGAAGCAGCAGGTAAGGATAATGAGGAGGGGCTGGAAATAAAATGTACGCTCAATAGCAAGAACTGAATGCTTGCCAGTATTAAGAGCAATACGACAAATTAAAATTAAAAAAAGATCCACTTATTGGCTAAAATAATGGCATTTTGATGTCTCATACAAAACTGCTCAGTAACAAAGTAACAACAGGTAGGAGTATGTCATGACTGCTGATAACCTGGCACCAGAATATTAATTCATGTTAAGCTCAGGCTTCCAGCAACTGTTACAGACCCCACTTGGAACTGTAAGAAGGAAAAACCTTTCCAGAAGTTGTGCAAGGTACACTAAGATCATCGAAAAGATGGCAGAAAGCATCTCTAAACGTGCTCCTCAGTATATAACAGAGGAGTTGCACAGAATCCCATACGACACGCTCAACTCTCATACCTGATCTTTTATAAAAATTTTTATTTGATGCTCATTCTAGTTGGTCTATAGTAGTCTGTATGAATTCAACTAATTGAAGATGGATGATGGAAACCTAACGAGTACTTTTTCAGTCTCAAAGACTGAATGGCAGAACTCAGCTGGAATCTGAAGTTTTGACAAACTGTCAGAAAACAACATCAAGCATGTCACATCTATTTATTACCAGAATTCCTTTAATAATGGCTGATTGAAAAAGTCTGTCCAGGATTTTCAAATGGTTCAAATTAGAACTATCTGTTCAAAACAGGTGCTTTCTACTTACATTACAATTTTTATATTGGTCTACTATAACGGATGGAATTCCTCTTATATAACAAAATAGAATATTGGTTTCTAGGACATAATTTAGAGCCCAGTTTTGTAAGCTGGGGTTTTTAAGCTAAATTTCTAAACTTCCTTGGGAAATAACATTCCAAAATGTTCATAAGATGATTCATAGAAGACTAAAACAGTGATCAATTAGTTCTCTAGTTAATCAAGGAATATGGCATTAAGTCCATTGTCAAGAAGCCAAATTAATTCAAAACCTAAAGAGAAGTTAAAGAAAATATTCCTAGCAGTGCTCACCATTAAAGTCACAGTATACAAAAAAACTTGCCACTGAAGATTTTTTAATTATTTTTTTTAAAGTTAACACTTTCTTAAGATACAGTAATCCAAAGGATTCCTTATCCCCAGTGTTTTATATCAATGTTGTCCATTCATAGTATCAAATTGAAACACAAAGATGATTATTACAGCAACACCCATTAACTCTTATAGTCTGTATCTTATTCCAAGTTTATCAGCAACTTTGCTCCAGGAACCACTACCAATACAACTACACAGCAAGTACACATTCTATTTCTATCACAGACTATTTTCCTGAATTTCACAACTAGCAACTGAGACAAATAGAAATGAAAGGGCAAAAGTATTTGGCTGATGGAGAAAATGAAAAAACCATCCTGTCTACACAAATATTCCCAGCAGCAGACACCTTAGACCACAATATTTATTTTAATGGATGCACAGTAAGTGAGGAAAAAAATAGTTTTTTTCCCATAGTATTTCAAAGCTTTTAATGTTTTTATAAATATTATACATGCAGTCATGGGCCTCCTGACATTACTGCTGGGTTGACAAGCTTCTTGCATACCCTGTATGGCTCAAAATATATGCAAAACTCAAAGACACAGAGCAGAGATCACATCCTCTAAATACAGAGAGCATGTAAGATCAGCAAAACGATTCTATAAAGCTTTAAGGTTCCAGATTAAAATTATCATTGTATGTGATATTTTCCCTCTGCTATTTCACATATAAGATCCAACATTTTTACCATCACAAGGGACTTGCTTTGAGAAACCTGGTCTGCTGGGGGCTGATGGGGTCCATCTGTCAGAGAAGGGGAAGAGCATCTTCAGTCATAGGCTTGCCAAACCGGTGAAGAGGGCTTTAAACTAAAATTGCCAGGGGAGGGGAACCTCAATCCATCCCACTCCTACCAGTTTGATGCCAGTGCCAGCAACAGAAGTCCAGAGGCCTGAACAAAGATCACAGGTGAGCAGGAGAACACTTGAAGCACAGCACAAAGGAATTCCAGCCAGTAGGTCACCTTCACTGGGGGCCCAACTTAAATGCTTCTATGCAAACACACGTAGCATGGGGAATAAACAAGAGGAGTTGGAGATGTGTGCACACCTGCAGGGTTCTGATCTCATTGGCATCATGGAGATGTGATGGGATAGCTCCTATGACTCCTATGGAGTGTTGGGATGGAAGGATACAGGCTCTTTAGGAAGGACAGGCAGGGGAGATGAGGTGGGGGTGTCGTCCTCCATGTCAATGACCAGCTGGTGTGCATGAAGCTCTGCCTGGGGGTGGATGAGGAGCCCACAGGGACCTTATAGGTCAGGATTAAAGGGAGGGCAGGGACAAGGGACACTACAGTGGGTGTCTGCTACAGGCCACCTGACCAGGAAGACCAAGTGGATGAGGCCCTCTGTAGACAGATAGGAGCAGTCCTCATGGGGGACCTCAATCACCCCAATATCTGTTGGAGAGACAACACAGCAGGGCATAAGCAATCAATGCATTTCAGGAACTTCCTGGATGATAGCTTCCTCCTCCACGTGACAGAAGAGCAAACAAGGAGAGGTGCCATGCTGGACCTTGTTCTCACCAACAAAGAGGGTTTGGTAGAGGATGTGAAGGTCAAGGGCAGCCTTGGCTGCTGTGACCATGAAATGGTGGAGTTCAAGATCCTCAGGGCAGCAAGGAAGGTGCACAGCAAGCTCACTACCCTGGACTTCAGGAGAGCTGACTATTGCCTCTTCAGGGATCTGCTTGGTAGAGTACCATGGGACAAATCCTGGGAGGGAAGAGGAGCCCAAGAAAGCTGGTTAGTATTCAAGGATCACCTCCTCCAAGCTCAGGAGCGATGCATCCCAAGAGAGAAAATCAGGCAAAAACGCTAGAAGGCCTGCATGGTTGAACAAGGAGCTCCTGGGCAAAGTCAAACAAAAAAGGAAGCCTACAGAGGGTGGAAGAAAGGGCAGGTAGCCTGGGAGGAATACAGAGGAATTGCCTGAGCAGCCAGGGATCAGGTTAGGAAAGCCAAAGCCCTGGTAGGAATTAATCTGGCCAGGGATGTCAAGGGCAACAAGAAAAGCTTCTGTAAGTACATCAGTGATAAAAGGACAACCAGGGAAAATGTGGGCCCTCTCCAAAAGGAAACGGCAGACCTCATTACTTGGAATATGGAGAAGGCTGAGGTACTCAATGACTTTTTTGTCTCAGTCTCACTGGCAAGTGCTCTAGCCACACTANACCTCTGTGCCTGGCAAGACCATGGAGCAGACCCTCCTGTAAACTCTGCACAGGGAAAATGAGGAGGTGATTGGTGACAGCCAACATGATTTCACTAAGGCTAATTCATGCCTGACAGATTTGGTGGCCTTCTACGACGAGGTTACATTGCTGGAGGATAAGGGAAGAATAACTGGTGTCATCTACCTGGACTTGTGCAAAGCATTTGAAACCATCCTGCACAACATCCTTGTCTCTAAATTGGAGAGACATGGATTCGATGGATGGACCACTTGGTGGATAAGGAATTGGTTGGATGGTCACACTCAAGAGAGTTGCAATCAATGGCTTGATGTCCAAGTAGAGACCCCGAATGACAGGTGTTCCTCAGGGGTCGGTATTGGGACTGGCACTGTTTAACATCTTTGTCGGCAACATGGACAGCGGGACTGAGTGCACCCTCAGCAAGTTTGGCAATGACACCAAACTGCATGGTGCAGTTGACATGCTGGAGGGAAGGGATGCCATCCAGAGGGACCTTGACAGGCTTGAGAGATGGGCCCATGTGAAGCACATGAAGTTCAAGAAGGCCAAGCACAAGGTCCTGCACATGGGTTGGGGCAGTCCCAAGCACAACTACAGGCTGGGCAGAGAATGGATTGAGAGCAGCCTTGAGAAGGACTTGGGGCTGTTGATGGACTAGAAGCTCAGCATGACCCAGCAATGCATGCTTGCAGCCCAGAAAGCCAACCATATCATAGGCTGCATCAAAAGAATGACCAGCAGGTCAAGGGAGGTGATTCTGCCCCTCTACTCTGCTCTCATGAGACCCACCTGGAGTACTGTGTCCAGCTCTGGGGGCACCAGCACAAGAAGCTGTTGGAGAAAGTCCAGAGGAGGGCCACAAAGATGATCAGAGGGCTGGAGCACCTCTCCTATGAAGACAGGCTGAGAGAGTTGGGGTTGTTCAGCCTGGAGAAGAGAAGGCTCTGGGAAGACCTTATTGCGGCCTTTCAGTACCTACAGGGGACCTACAAAAAAGCTGGAGAGAGGCTGTTTACAAGGGCATGGAGTGATAGGACAAGGGACAATGGCTTTAAACTGAGAGTAGATTTAGATTAGATTTTAGGAAAAAATTCTTCTCTATGAGGGTGGTGAGGCACTGGGACAGGTTGCTCAGAGAAGTTGTGGATGTCCCTTCCTTGGAAGCATTCAAGGCCAGGTTGGATGGGGCTTTGAGCAACCTGGTCTAGTGGAGAGTGTCCCTGCCCATGGCAGCGGGGTTGGAACTAGAAGATCCCTTCCAGCCCAGGCTATTCTATGATTTTATGATAAGCACTCTGAAAACTTCAAAATGTTTGCACAAGACATCTGTGTTGCTCATACATTTTTCTGTTGCAGATGTATTTTTTCCTAAGACAATGCTCATTTTCAGTTCAAAACCAAAGGATTAGACCGTTGGATTCCAGTCTCACCCAAAGCACAGTGTTCCTACTTTGGCACACAGATTCAGCAATGACCTCAAAATACACAGTAAAGCTTACACACCTTTTTACACACCTTTGCCTATGTGTAAGATCTCCCTCAAATAGAAAGTATAGGAAGGCAGCGTGTTCAACCAAGTAAAATAAAGGCCAAAGCATGGGACCTTCTTGAATTTCTTCCTTGCCCTGAAGCTGAACTACTGAGTGATGGTGAAGACTTCACCTCTATGTACTCCAATTTCTAAAGCTGTAAAATGGTAATGACTAGTTAATCTACTGGTTATATAGCCAGAATACATACATACATATTTCTAAATGTTTTGAAGGTACTCAGATGAAATTAAACCTATAGAAAGCAGTTTCCTCTATTATTTATATTTTAATATACTGATATTTTATTTTGATTTTAAAGTAGACACTTTCTAATTAGAAATCTCAGCACCTACTTAATAATGCCATGAATAATACTACTTACCTAGCACTTTTAAATTATAGGTCTCAAAGCATTTTATCTAAGACAATATTGTTGTATTCATTTTACAGACATGGAAATTGAGGCACAGTAAGAAATGAGTGGCTCCCATTCAGCAGGCAGAAGTTGTGTCTGGTCAGTGTCCCAACTACAAGAACTATCTACCCAAGAAAAAGAATTGAAACTTTTTTTTTTTTTTTAGTGCTCACTAGATTTGCAAGGAGTTTGTTTTCCATACACATTGCACACCCCCTGCACCCGTTAGCATTCCAAGGCGCAGCTGTCAAAATCAGCTACAGCCTCTTACCTGCACTGAGGTATGCTCAGCAGTACTGAGGGATGTTCAGCAGTACTGATGTCAGAGTGACCACAACTCAGCCTTGTCAATTGCCTGACAAAAATCACCATTACTTCATTTTCAGATGATGCTGACAAATATATCTTTTCACTCAAACTTTAATAAATGCTGAGGACAAGCAAAAAAGGATTTTTATCTTATGGAATGTCACATTTATTGAGGGGTGCAGCATCCTAACTTATGTACAATGTTTAGAATAGAATATTTCATTTTTACTCTGTTTTCCTCAAGTCCTGAGTTTGTTGAGTTCCATTACATAAAGGCATTATTACAAGTACATAAGCATTCATTAAAAAAACAATAGGGACAGATTCCCTCTATTTCCAATACATAGTCCTTCGATAACAATAACATTTTCAGGTTGGTTTTTTTTTTTCTGGTGTTGACAGAGGAAAGAAAGGAGCAGCCACATGTCATATTTGTGTGGCACTATGCCAGCTATCTCAGGAGACCTAAATCCAATTCTCAATTTACTGCACATAATCGCTAAGGAAGACAGCTCAGATGTCCTTCACCCAACCCTCCCACTTACACATGCAAAACAAAACAAAAACACAAAATGGTTGCAATGACAAAAGCCAAGATTTGCTTCTGTAGCAAAACGTGTCCCTTACATGGGAACAGCCAGAAAATACAGCACTTGATGCTCTGGGAGGTTAAGCACCTCAGCTTTACTATAACCAATTAAAAGTGAATAGCCATAAAAGTGCAGATACTACTGTAGGGTAATAAACCAGACTTTATCAGTGACAGTGGTGCACATTACAAACTTCAAACTCATTCCTTGCTCTAATCCATCAGAAACTTCCTGGCTTTAACAGGCTATAAACAGCAGAGGCTTTGAAGTCCAAGGATTAGGATCACTAATAGACTGAACGAGAGACTGGCTGAAGAGCCAAGTGGAATGCCCTGCATGGATCTGGAATAAAACAAGTTAATTTAATCAAACTGACCTCTCTCTAGCCATGGGCCAAGAGATTACAACGGTTATAACAGCAATAAAGGCACAAAGGACACTAGAAACAAATACTTACTTGCTTCAATGCAGTGCTTCGGCTAACTAAGGGCAAAACTGCCTATGCTTTCAACTGTGCTCTCAAATCCACAATTTTAAGCTCTACAGGCAAAGGCTATTTCTTTTTAATTAGTTTCCGACTTAGTGTTAATCGAGGCAGAAAAAAATTAAACACACTTTAATTTTCAAGAATTTCTAAATGCAAGATTAATAGAATGATTAAAGAAAAGATCATTCTAATGATTTATTTCCTTCAACTCTCCTGTATCTCAGTCTCACTCAAGGGAAATGTGGAAACAATCCATTTGGGTTAAATCCACCTGCATTCAGTGCTCACATAACTGAATATAACACTAAGCATTTTTGCTTTCAGAAAATAATTTCTTACTGCAAAAATTCCAGTTATTATCAATTTATACACAACACATCTCACTCTACAGGACTGAAATACATTTAATAAACCACTAAACTTGAGGTGTTTAGCATAGCAATACTACCAAATGCTTTTTAAAGCAAACAATAAAGCAACTCTGCTTTAAACTAGAGCAAGTTGCCAAAATGGCAAATGAGCCAAGTGAATGGTAGCAATAGCTTGGCTCTGAGAAGCTGTTAGAAGATGGTAAATTGAGACAAGTGGTCGGGGATTAATTTTTACATTGTATCTTGCTGCTATGCAGAATAGCTAACTGCGAAGAGTGGAAAACTGCAGCAGCTGAAGCCTCTGAAAAGAGAATTACAAAGCAAGGAGTGCTAACGACACACTCATTCGCTATGGAAGACAGAAGAATCCACAGGGTTCTGTACCACCAAATAAAGCATTTTTTTTGAACATGTATTCCTAGAAGAAAACATTTCTGCTCCCACAAAATCACCACATTTTAAGATGAGAATGACAGATTCGTATGTACAGCATACGGGAAACAAGCTCATTTACAGCTACTCATCTACAGCATTTAATCAAGAATGAGAAGAAGAGGCTTTAATTGCCCAGAACTATGCTCAGGATTTTAGTGCTAGTGTTTGGAACTTGGAATAAGCTCATCCTAGGAAGCAATAAGCATGGAAATAAAATGAGCAGCGGTGGAGCAGCTGTCCGGCACCGGAGAGGATTACCACAGGCCAAGCCTAGCTACCTTCCTTTCCATGGGGCAATGCCTCCTGGCTCTCCCATTTACTCCAGTGATTTTGTAAAGAAATTCACCAATGTCAGGACCTATGTCTCCAGCTGAGGACCCGGGAGAAGAGTAGGAGCAGTGTGATCTCGTGAAGCAGACAGCCCGGGGATGGAAAAAAGGGAGCCAGTGGGAGACAGAGCAGCCATGTCGCGTGCAGTGGTGTTATACTGAAGGAGACAGAGAAGCATGGGATCAGGATCTTGGGTTTGAAAATGGCAGCAAGCTGTGAGGACTGGGCAGCCCAAGGTCCTGGCATGAGGGGATACAGTATGGCAGCATGCCAGGCCAACAGATATCCTTGCCAGCAAAGCACACCTCAGATGCTGAAAATTAAACAAATTAATTCAGAGATTTACAGCACTGAGTTCACACTGGAGTCTTTAATATACTTTTGAAACCAAATAGTCTTCCAAAAATCTACGCATGTAGATCATTTGGGAAAAGATCTGTGAATGTGCTCTCACTTTACAATAACTGTGAATTAAAAAATGTAAAATATCATGCAGACTTCACCAGATTCATTCCTAAAGACTACAAAAAGCAACATTATCATATGTGTTGGAAACAGAAACATTTAAATAAAGGCACATACATCTTGTCTTACTGGGCTAGCTGTATTTTCACAGGATGCTCTGGTGGTGTGGGAACTTCTTTTCAGACACCCAAAATGTCCCAAGTTTTCCTTTCATCAAACTTATTTTATAGTTCCAAGCACTCAAACTACTTTGAACCACATTTGCCCTAGAAAACAGTCTAGCAGAAGTAGTATTTGCTGCAGTTAGACGCTGTCTACAGAGAAATAAAACCAAGCATTGACAAATCAAAGATGGGTCTCTCCTCACCACTCCCCAAAATAAAAGTTAAGGACAGAAATACTTCTGTAACTATTGCATCTGCTACCTTTGATTCAGGAGGTAGCAGCACAACCACTGGTATGCTTTTTTCTTTAATTCTACTTTGGCTTTCCTCATTTCAGTTTCAAAAACATCACCACAAAAAAAATATCCAAATTCATGATTTTGAAAGTAACCATGAAATAGTTTTTGAAGACATATTAATGAAGTAGAAGAGAGGTCATTCTCTAACAGGTGCAAGTAGGCATGCTACCCCCCAGTTTCACCCTCCTCCACCACACCTACCATGGGATCTTACCTTCTGGTGGATTCTTATTCTGGTTGTTCCAGACAACTAACAATTTGGATAGACTAGGCACTTTAGACACCTCCGTGATGACTCGGAAAAGGCTCTCCACCCGGTCGTAAGTCAGAACTATGGCTGTGAAACCTTGGGACTGAGGTGGGATCAGTGGAAGGAAGAGTGGGTTGCTCACACTGCTCCATTTCTGTGAAGGACAACAAGAAAACAGGAAAACAATTAGATTAACATGAATTATCACAGTAGGGAGTAATTGTTACGGTAGAGTGTAATTCACGTAGCCAGGACCTAACCATCACGTTTGGAATTGGTTCAGATCAGGCAAGTTGACTCTCCCAATTCGGGCAAAAGTGGACTTCAGCAATTTCTCAAAATATTTATTCCAATCTCCGATTTAATTTAATTACATTTTTGCCTAGCTGTAATGTTGCAAACAAGAGGGGTTTTAGGTAAAAAATAAAGTGGAAGATGCAAATGGATTTGCAGAGAAGCAAAACCATGGTGAATTTTGAACCCAGCTAGCATGACTCAATTCTCATTTGCTAATCACTATTTCAAGACATTTGTATTTATAGTGAGGACCCAATAAACAAAGAGAAACTTAATTAGGACTATAATTTCAGAAGTGAAAAAGAGTTAACAACGGAAATCAAAGCAGTAAATACATAATGTACTAGCTTCCACAAAACTGTGTTTATTCAGCGGTGAAAAAAACAACTATTGCTTTTTTTTTTTTTTTTTAAAAGAGGCATGAGATGCAAAGATGCATTTCAGAGAGTTATCTACTCCTCGTGAATTTTAACTAGAGCATCCCTTTTAAGACTTCCAAGGTCTTACTTCAATACACTGCCAGCATAAGGAAGCCAGCTCAGCTGGCAAAAGACAAGACAGACAACTAAATTCTCACTGAATGTGCCAACCTCCTTTGGAGCCGACAACTTGGGGGAGGAAGCAGCAAAGGGACCATTCGATAGGAATGAAAGCGCCGGCATTTCAGTCTCAACTTTTCCATTCCAGCTGACGTTCCAAGCAGGGGTTGGACAGAGAAGCAAAGGGAAAAACAAGACCTTTGGGGACGAGGTGAAAAGGGGAGTTGGGAAAGCAGAAACTGAGTGATGCTGTTTTGCAGGGAAGTCTTGAATCCTAGCCTGTAAAAACTATGAACACTCATAAGAGGTTAGTAACTGCCAGCAGTTTACAGAAATACTGCAAGAATTTCCAGCTAAACTCATAGCATAAGCCTGCTTGTCTTAGGAGGAAAGCAAGTTTTACAGATTCAAAGTTATCAGCTCGTATTTGCAGGAAATTTGCCCTTTTCCATTTCCTTATTTAGTCTTTGGGTTACTTTATACACCCAACAATCACCCTCATCATGTTTAGTGGTTAGACACCTCTAACTAGAGTAACTTCAAGGACGAGGAGAAGAGAGAGCCTATTTACTAAAAAAGATCATAACATTTTGACCATTTTGGCAAAGGAGAAAAAAAAATAGGATATGAATATGATTGCCTTCTATGGACACATCAACACTGAAGGGGGGATAAATATGTCAGGTGCAAAAAAGACCCTTAAATTTAAGCACAGCATTGGCACTATTTTATCCAGGACGGTCTAAGGGTATGTTCCAGGTAAGCATCTGTCAGTAGGAGTAATACCCTTTAGCAGACTTCCTGAAATAGTTGGAAATACAGACTAGTCTTCAGCTACATGTACTTTATCAAGTCTGGTACAAGTAGCTTTCAACATAAAAGCAACATAAGTGAGGTTCCTAATAGAAAGCACGAAATTCTAGTTTTTGCCCAAGAGGAGTAATAGAATAATGGAGAAATAGTAACAGCATAATATGGAACTTTGGTTCATAAAAGGGACACAGCTACCTGATAGCAGAGGACTACACTCAGTAATTCAGACAATATATATCCATTACTTTAGCAACTGATATGTGCAGAGATAAATCTGCTTTCAGATTATTACATTTTCTAAAATTAATGGTTCTATACATACTTTTGCTAATTTTACAAGATGACTAGTGTTAGAAGGGGACAGCCCTCTGATTTTGTTCCAGCTTCATTAATTCCTACAGCAAATCACAATCTAAATGTTACCAGAGCATAATCCATCTCATTAAAGCTTTACACACTCCTTTCCACACAACCCCCACCCCAAGACTGCTATTACCCAAATGACCCTTACAACATTGAGTAGCTTCTTAAAACAACTTTCAGAAACCTCTTTCCATTAATATTTGAAGCAGAGGTTTAACATCATACTCAGTAGCGTGCCAGGAAAATCTTATGTTTCTGCCCTACAAGAAGCAATAACTGGTAATCCACAGGCAATGCTGTATTTACTACTTATGGGTGAGTATCGCCACCTAAATTAATGGCTCCCACTTGAAGTTTAGCTAGCAACTTTTTCTCTCTGGCCACAGCATTTCCTAACAAATTACTTGCTATAATACCCTTGGAAAATGATTCTTCTTTTACTATCATCTAAGACTATTTCAGGTACTTGCAGGAAAAAAGACAGATGCATGTGTGTGAGCAAATGCATATGTGCCTGGAAAATTATCATGCTTTCTCTTAAAAACCTAACTTTTAGGTACATTACTTAAATTCCAACTTTTACTACTTTCAGAAAGGCATGAAAATTCTTCCCTGATTGTTCTAACAGGAAAAGTAAGGCAACTTTTGAGGTGTTTTTGCTTATGCATCTACGAAAGGATGATGGAGGGAGGGAAAAGCCTAATGGATGGGAGAACCAAGCCTCTCATTTGAAAAAAACGTTTCAAAAAGGCAATTAAGCATCTCTCAAGTGCCATTAAGAGCCAACCCCCTGCTGCCTGCCTGAAGAGTGTGTCTACAGTCTGAGACCTATTGACCCCACTTTCTGCAGGAAATCGGGCAAATTCAAGCCTCCATAATTTGCTAAAGTCTTCCAGATTTCTGCTTGGGAAAAGCAAACCATACAGGCAATTAATTCAACAGCAACCTAATTAAATCTCCATTATAGCAGCAAAGCATGAAATGGATAATGACATAGGGATGAGTTCTCCTAGTCACTGCTCAAGAAACCAAGTAAAGGAACATTTGCTCCAGACCCATCTTTATTAACAATCTTGACAGAAATTCACAGGAACTTTCACTCTCAGAAGAGCAAACAGCAACAGTGGATTGATCATCCATCATCCTTCTTTGACAATGGGCTGACACTCAGCTATGGATAAGACAACCTTTCACTCTTGCCCTGCCAGCTAATATCATTAGAGGACCCAGGATAATTAATCTAAGATTGATAGTTGTTTGCTGTGAATAATTTTTATGGGCAAAAAGTATCAAGTTCAAATGCCAGTTTTCTAAGAGTACTCTCATGTCACTTAAGTTTCGCAGTCTCAGTTGTCTGACAGTTCTTTGCAGTTCACGTGAAAAGTCAAAGTAGTGGGACCTGAATGACAGTGAGAACTCAGCGATAGCCTGAAGCTGGGGATAGAGAATTCAGGAATGGGTATGTATGGAGGAAAGGATTCAGACTGATGTAGCTGTCCTGTGCACGTGTTCTCCAAGTGTGCATGTGTAATAATCCCTTAGAAATAAGGCACCTTTTTTCACTATAGATATAACAAATATTGCTCTCCCTCTTGGTCATTAAAACCAACTTAATTCTATTTTAGGAAAAGTTAATATATTAAGGACAAGGTATCAAGGGAGTTGAATTCTTCTGAAGTTGGACGCTTAAGGTTGGACTCGATGTGGACTCTTCAGGTTCAAGTTAGCAGAGAAGTTTTAAACAGACTGTTCTTAGCAGGATACAAAAGTGAGAGAGATGGGAGCTTCAGGACATCAATGAACACAAATGGACTGAGAACTGGCCAATCTCTATAAACGCTACAGATCCTCAAAGGTATTGGCAAAATACCAGACATAACTAAGACAGCATCCTACCCCAAAACTTCTTATTTGGGTATACACTGAGTACCATTGAAAGAGACTTGAAGACAGACACAGCAGACACGTTACAAACTGCATCATAGAATGGTCTCTAGGAAAACAAGGCTGTGAAAGATGTCCTATATTGTAGGAGAAAGTCAAGTACTTCCCAGCTATCATTTAGTGGGAAAACTCAGTGATAGTACTTTGGAAGAATAAAATTTCACTGCTCTCATGAACAAGACAGTGGCTTTTCCTCCCTGTGTATTTTATTTTCAACAGCTAGATTCAGTGTTTGTTGTAACCAACATATTAGAGAAACCACACAGTTTGAACAACAACAACTTGCTGTCTTTTAAAAGCACAGAGGTAAGGACAACAGTGTGTTAAACAGTAGCTAAGCAGTTGTTCTATACATCTAAGCAAAACAGGGATATATATATCCCCTGTCTCTGTGGGTAAGGCTTTTTCAGCTGGGTTGTTCTGAATATCAATCTAACCTCAATGTGGTTTTAATTATGAATTACCAGACTCAAAAAAATCCTTGATTTATTCTATTTTGCTGCAATCATTCATGACAAGTTTCTATTGAATACTTTCAGAAAGTGTTTCATCATGCTTCCCATCCTCAAGTGGTCATAGGGCAAAACCAAAGGAATTAACCCTCTCTACTTCTTCAGAGCCAACTACAGAGCTTACATTCTGCCGAATCACAAGCCAAGTTGCAGTGGCCACCATTTCATGTTTTGACAAAGGTTATAAACCCTCCTTAAAAACATTTTAGCCACAAGACACACAGGACTTTCTACCTATTCCTTCTTGAGTGATGAAATCTGATACCATGATGAATCATGAATTCTGATTGCCAAAATACATCACATAACTATAACATTAAGTTATTCAGCATCTTTTTTTTGTTGTTGTTGTTGTTTTTGTTTGTTTGTTTATTTTGTTTAGCCACTTAAATCTAATCAGCTGTCTGAGCCCTTCTGACAGAATCTATTGGCTGAACACATTCTTTGATATAAAAACTCAGCTTCAGGCTCATGTCTTCAACTCCTTAATTTCAGTAACGTGTCAAAGGAATAGATTTGCAGTAGAAGAGGAGAATTATCGAGAACTGAGCTCATATTTACAGTTGCCATACTACTTATACTTTTTGGAATCCCTCCATCAATTTTATTGCCATTCTTTTGCAAGAATAATAAAAATATCGTAACATTATAACCTTAATAAGAATATTCAAACAGTCTGAAAGAGAACCAGGAAAAGGAAAAAGGATTAATTTTTTTTGTGGTTTGGTTTGGGTTTTTTTTGTTCTCACCCTCTCCCGCCCCAGTATAAGTCAATGTAGCCCCTCCTGACCCAAAGAACCCAGGGTATGACACAATCTGAATTGGGAAAATGGAGCTTAACATACCTTTCATGCTCCCAAAGCAAGAAGACAGGGAGTACTGAAAAGATGACTTGTGGAATCCAAAGCAACAAGGTCCTATTATTTTTATTTTTAAACTTAATGACTCCCACTACATAAAATAAAGCTGCCCAGTTATGAAGCCACAGGAGGCACCAGGCAGTGCAACAAACAAGGTAAGAACAATAACAATGAGACTCTCACCTTTGGCTAGCAAATTTGTACAGTTTCTTTGGGTACATCTCAAAATCAGCTTTGGTAAGATTAAAAGCACTTGTATGTTTAGGCATCTACTTTTAAGCTAAAGACAAAGCAAAAAGCTCTTAGAGAAAAAAAAGCTCAACAGTATTAAATGGTTAGGCATAGACTTAAGAACTAAAATGTCATTCAAGTGAAATGTATGAAATCCAGTTTCCTACTCTGTCAGCCAAATCCAAAAATCTGTTGTTCATGCCTCAAAGGATATCGTTTACAATGGAAATAAACCTACACACTAGATACGAGCCACACAACGTAGGATAACTGTGAGGTTATCTATCACTGTGTAAGAGAAGAATCCTAATCTCTAGGCAGGTAAGTTAAATAACCAACTGTTAATTCATGTTTTACACACACACACAAATATCAATATTTATAGCTGAATACACACTGTAAAATTGTCCATAATATCAACACTGGAAAAATATATCAATAAACTGAAATTCATTTAGTATAAGAAAGAATATCTATCTTCTAACATGGTAAATAAAGTAAAATGTCACCCAGCTGATTCAAACCATCACACAAGGTAGCTGGAAATACAGCAGGAACAGAAACTAATATAGTTGAATGGAAAAAATACCAGATGTTCATTGCCCAGAAAAGTGCTAGCTTGTTCTCGTTGACAGGTAAATAAAAAGTGTATGTTAATATTTGCTTAATGCTTTGAAGATGAGCAATGGTACTAGGATGGAAGTACAGTTATAATAACAGCATTATCTGGAGACTGAGGGCTGTAAAACACTGGTCAAAGAGCTTAGAAATAGTTTAATTGTGTAACAAGTGTCAACTGCCTGGTAATTGGCAGAAGCCCACAAAGTATTCTGTAAATGAACATCCTACTTAGGCTTTGCTAAATGAATGGCACTTTTTACATCAAGTTAATTTGGCTATCTTAGTTGAAACCAAATGATGGTGCTGTTTTCTGGCTCACTGGGAGAAATGAAATCTGGTATGTTTATTGTTCAGCATACTGATATTCTCAAGTGATTACTAAACTATGGGCTGTATCATCCAAGGTCAAAGCTCAAAAGCAGCCTCTGACAAAAAAAGCTCTAACGTTTTATAGGTCTACATTATAAACAGGCCTGAAAGAATTTCAACAAAAGCAACTAAAGAAGTCTGGAAAAACCCTAACTCATTTTTGAGAAACTCATCTATGTTAGTAAGGTATGAGGCAAAGTAATAGGAGAATTTAAATAATCTACAAAGAAGCACAAGTGAGAAAGTAATTTACCTCTTTTAGAGCCTAACAAAGTACTTAATTGGAGATACCAGATCACATCTCAAACCCAGGTCATTAGTTCTAATCCAGCCCAAACTGGTAACCATCAGAATGCAGACCGTAGAAGCGGTCATTTTCTGGCTTACTTGAATGTAAGTGACTGCCCTGCCTAACGGGTAAAGGCTGCGCCAAGAAATACAAAAGGCATTAAACTCCCATCATTGCAGCAAAAGACCATCTGAGATGTAAAGGACTGAAGTAGTCCAGGAATTAATTTCAGGCCCCCAAAACATAATTTGCCCCTCTTCATTAAAAGGAGGAAATATCTTGCAGTGCATTTTTATTGAAAGTACTATTCCATAAAATATTAGCAAGTTATATGCTACAAGTCTTCCACTTCCTCAACAGGATAGTGGATGAGTAGGAAAAAATTCACTTTATAATGCATTTTTTTTCTTTAGAAAAGACGAACAGTCTTCCGTCAACCCATACAAACAGAAAAGACTGCTTGGACCACCTCCTCATGTAATGTACTAAGTATGGAATTAACTGCATATGCATTTATCTTCTGTGTACCTTATACTCCCTCCTGCTGCAAAAACACCCTCCTGCACTGCTGCTGTATCCACACTGTGGTGAAGATACTCAAGCAACGGTCTCACTAATATTTTGAGCCAATATAAGCCAAACTAATGCCAAAAAAAGCAGTCTTCTAGCCACCCTCCCTTGCCCCCCTACCTATTTTTTTTCTCTTTTGTTGGGTAAGTTTTACATGAAGAAAATTATTTCAGTTAATTCACTACAAGTGAATTAAAAAAAAACTCAAAAAGAAGGTAGCACATAGAAAGAGAAATCGTCATCCAACTGTAGAAGTGTGCAGGACTGCCTCTTTTGGCAACAGTACCTGCTTATATAGTGGTTTAAAGTGTTTAGAAAACTACAGACAACATAAGGTGAGCTGGTGTTTCTTTGTGTTGAGATTTGAGAAATATCTGGGGAACAGAAATAAAGCTAGTTATTTTGTCTTCTTATCAGAGTTAGAGGATATAGTTGCCATCTTCTGCTACCTCAGATGTACATAATGTACCGGCTTTCCAACTATAATGTTTCATCCAGGCTTACTAGAAATTGTGACAATGCTATGAGTGGACATTAGGCATGAGCTTAGATGAGAAACACTCAGGCTCAAATGGATCAGTATTCCCCTGACAGGCAGACACCAACTCTAGAATTTCAACTAGCAAAATTATTTAAAAAAATATTAAATTTATTAGCAGATACTGTATATATCATCACCTTCTAAATTGTCTGAAGTTAGAAATTAGCTGAGTTGTGAAAAATATGCTCCTCTATAGACCGCAACTGTAATATGCTCTCACCTCAAAGAGATAATATATTCATGTGAGAAAAAAAAAAAATAAAAAAAATCTCAAAGGTAAATTGGAGAAGGCTCCAGTTATTTGCTTCAAATGAAAGAACAAGGGTCAAAACCAAAGACTATTAGCAAAAATAAAGAAAAAAAAAAAAAAGAAAAAAGAGCCTCATGGATTAAAATGTTCATACATGTTCATACATGTTCAGAGTAGCTACCAAAATCCCTAGTTAAAGATACCACAGGATCGTGTACTGCTGTTCTACAAATTTAACTGCTCTTGAACAATTCCCGATCTGAATTCTATTTTCTTTAACTGACCCTCTGAGAAAGGGTCACAAGCACTCTGCGTTGCTGGCTAATACAGAGCTTACACAGCCCATAAAGGAACTTTTAATGACATTTCTGTTTCATATTGAAGCAAGAAATGAATTCATGCACATATTAAGCAATTTTCATAGACTCAGATAAACATCAAATTCTTTCAGCTGAGACATAAAACCACCAAGGAACTGACCATTCGTAGCATGAGAGAGGCACAATACGAGGTGTTAAGTCCAACGTCCTGGATAAATTCCAGTCTGTCTGACCGCAGTCAGCCTTCGAACTTTACTTTGCAGTTGCACATTGATACAATATTCTGGCCTACTTGCACTGCCCTAGCATGGTATTGCTGTTGTGTGTTCCTCCACAGTTTCAGAGTTCTGTTCTGTATGTTGCTGTGTTTGTGGTCATAAACCTTCTGCTTAAGAACCTCTAGGTTGAATGACTAATATAAATATTTTTCCAAGTATATATTAAAAGAAAAAAGAAAAAAAAAAAAGAAAAAAGAGCCTGCTTGTTGCTTAGAGTAAGGTTAGTTTCCCCAGAAATGGATGGGTTTCCAGTATAGGAGAGAACCCAGGAGAAGGAGTAATCCTAAAGTCTGTTTCTTCATTTTACTAGGTGTTTCAAGCGGCTTGTTTTGCTAGCATAATCTAAAGGTGTTAAGATGTTCTGATCCCCTTCTTGCAGAGTACATACTTTTTGCGCAGCTTAATTTCTTCCTTAGATATTGACAAGTGCCATGTTTGCTCTCTAGGCAATGACAACAGTAGATTATTAACGCCTGGCAATGGAAAATCTTCTGAAACCCAGCAATGACCTTCTAACTCTTTGTCAGCAACTCTTCACACTCTATCAGCCTGAAGAATTTAAGTAAAAACACACTCCACTCCTGAGCACTCCTACCCAGCTTTCAGAGAAACTCTCTCTAAACCATCATAAAGTGAGACAGTTAACAAGTTTGCTTTTATTAGAAAAACAAAACTACTTTTTATATTTTGACACAGAGAAAATTAACTGATTATGAGTGAAAATCATCCCAGGCTTTTATATAGTAAAAAATCAGAACCAGCTGCTTGGTGCAGAAGGTTAATTACTACTCCAGTGTTTCTTCTTAACAGAGGTGGCTTCAACCAGTGAAACAAGAAAAAAAAAAATCCACAGCAAAACTTTGATCATCAGTTTCTGTATAAGAGAAACTATGTAGAAACAACATGGAGAAAATTGTAGGCATAGGACTAATTAGCTATTTCATCAGAATTACATGAAAAAGCCTTTCAGATTGTTTAAGGTCTTCAGTATTTCCACTATTTCCAGTGTAGTTAGTAATTTTTAAGAGCATAAACTGACACTAAATTAAATAGAAATAAAGAAGTGTGTGTGTATGCATGCACGAAAAATAAATAAATAAATACACAGGCAAGCAATTTAGTGTGTGCAATAGCAAAAGTTAAAAGTTCGCATTTCACCACCAGGACATAAAATGACCTGTTACTTACTTTGCCAGTGTCATAAAATATATTAGCTTCATCTGTGCAAGTTACCAACACAACACATACAAACATAAACACACATACACAGAATTATTACCAAGTTTCATAGTGCATACCTTTTATATGGGAGAAAAAAACCCCAAACCCACAATTTGTTTTATGAGTGAATCAAATGTATTTACTTACCACAGCTGGAGGATCATTCCATTCTTCATAAGAAATGGCAGCATATGGGTAAATTCTATCATTGATAATCTGAAGAGTAGCAAGAGCAATTGCTTTCATCGACCGAAAATATGCTTCCCAGAACCACCTTGCCTGTAAAGAGAATAAAGTTCACTTTCACACTGCACAGATCCAGTGCTTATTAATCAATTTTGGCTTGCCATGCACAATCTGTTCCATGCAGTCTACAAGTCAGGTGGAAATTAAATTAGGAGGCATGTTTATTATAGCTAGGATATTTCCACAGAGCCTGAAGGCCTCAAACTCAACCCCACCCCCCAAAACCCCAGAATTTACAGCCAATAAAAGGAAGCAACAGCATTACTTTGCAAGTGATTAAATAGAGCAAGAATACTTGAAGGAATCAGTTACTTTCACACTTTTATCATGTTTTCATCTTGAAAAATGTCAAAACCAGTTTGACCATAGAACAGAAGAAATTGTTGTTATACTCAGTTTTTCCAAGGCAGAAGAATTCACAGTGCAGCTAAATAGCCAAATAAAAGCAAGCAGCCTCAATGGTGGAACTTAAAAGTCACCTTTTAACATCAATATTAGTGACAGCTGATCAGCAGAGAATTTCAGTACTCATGAACCCTACCAAACAAATACCTTCCCAAGTCCTACAAAAAAAAACCCCTTAAAATTATTTATACAAGTAAATATTAAGATTTTTACATAGAAGTATCTGCACATGCCAATTTGTTACCATCATTAATCCAGGCTAATTTACAACATGGGCAGTGTAAAACTGCTGAAATGAAGCATGTGGTTTTCTTGCACTGAATTTCACAGATGAGTCGTTTTCAAGCTACGGTCCTATACGGCAAGTTTTAATCTTGTCCCTGTTTCTATGTAAGACAGAAATGCTGGAAGAAAAGCAGGGGTTTGGAAATGAAAATGCTGACTTATCTGATTCTGTTAGACACATAAACATACTTTTTAAAAGCCTAGATCCATCAAATGATCCTATAGGACCCCATCCAACCCAGAAGGAAACACGTTTTGCCAGTAAACGTAGTTCAAGTGTTTTGGCCCAAGAGATGTGAATTTTTTCAATCTAATTTTTCTTCAGGAAACTCCAGCACCTTGAAGTGTACAGAAGGTAATTTACTTTGCAGTCTCCCTGTGGTTCAGTATCAACTATAAGAGTATGCGTTTGCATCTATGTTGTAGAACAATTAAAAGACATTTTTTTGATAATTGGAAACTTAAGAAGTTTTCAGAGCCAGAATACAACAGCTGAAGACAACATACAAATTTGGGCAAGTGCTATTTTACTCTTGCTATGGATTCCTTAAATATCAAAAAGGCTCTACAAACAGGCTGGTTTTGATCACGTTCTATGAGAATATTAAATCATATTCTTTAGAATATTCAGTTCCTGAAGGAATACCAAGCTTTTGGAGGTACAGACTTTAAGATGAACCAAAAATAACTGTCATTTAACTGTTGTTAACAAGTTGCCAGTTTGTCTCACTCCACAGGTCATTACTTTTTAATAGAAGTCAAAGAGTGATTCTTAGATGTACACTTTGTGCTAGAGCATTCCTAGGCTAAACAACAGTGTACAAGGAAGAATACAAAACGTGAATTCACAAGTGAGCTTGCACATACTCATGCATATGCTACTCTGTACCTTACTTTGAGTGTAAACTCTGGGATTCAGAACTAAAGACCTGTTGCCAAAACACTGGCCCTAAAACTCTGTGGGTAGTTTGTAAAGCAGGTTCTTCAGAATCATTCTGTTAAATATTTAAGATGAAAAAATCCCTGTTACAATTAAAAAAACAAAACAAACTAGGAAAGAGCCAAGTGTTCTCAGGAGCACTAGTTTTATTGTGAGAAAATGTTAACAACCATAAGCCTTACTACTTCAGAATATTTCAAAATTTTATTGAGACTAATGAGTATGTCCAAAAATTAGACTCCCCTGGAGCTTATCATCCAGAGAGAGTGCAAAGCAATTTCAGTCTAGAATGGAACCCCTTCCCTCTCCTCCTTATTTCTGTCCCTGGTAGGACTTAACAGCTGGGTAACAGGCAAATTACCAAAAACTTAGAACAAAATTAACATTATGTCCAACTGTAAAAGCAGAAGGATTATATAAAAGGTAAGAATAAATAATGTCTGCCTTCCTAAAGTACTAAAAAACACTAAATAAAGCAAACACCACATGGTAAGCAAAGGCTTAAGTATTCCTTTCCCTATGCCCCATTTCTTAAGAAAAATGTATTATCCACAAGTCAGCAACTGATTTAAAAAGAAAATCAGAAGTAGATTAAGCATTAAAATTGACCAGAACAGTGAACCTCTCTACTAAAGTATCCTAAATAAACAAGAGTAAGAACACAGATTTCAAATTTCATTTTCACGTTAGACAACCATTTAGAACCACTGCTATAAGCAGCATTAACTAGGAAGGATAAATTATTTTATGTAGCCTTTTAACTTTATAAAGCAATTAAGTAGCTATTAATTGTGTGAAATACACACAGAACTGTGTATTTCATTGCTATTCAATGACAGCATTCCTATACTGTTCTAACTCTATGATTGTTTATTAATACTGCAATATCTAAGATTATCTAGCTTTGTAAGAGTAAAAGCTGTTTTTCCTCCTTTGGCAAAACTAGGATGGATCTGATCTAGCTTCTCTTTGCTGAAAGAATGCTTGCAATGTCAGGCAAGATTACACCTTTCTACCAGAAGCAAAACTGGAGAAGAGGGCAGAGGGAATTTACTTTTTATAGACTAATATTTATGTAATTAATTTTTTGTAATGAGCTAGAAAATGTTCCCACAGTTGGTTGTAATTTTTTGGAGTTGTATTTCTTTAAGGCAGAACTCAAAACCTTCCAAGGGGATTCGAAGTCTCCAAACAGATGTTTCAGGGTCTCATTACTTCCTCCCCACCTTGTTTGCTTTTATAAAGCAGAACTGATTAACATGGCTTGCTAGTGTCTGCTGCTCAGCATGCTAAGTTACTAAACATTTTGGGAAAATTTTCTATTGGGAAGATGTGTGTTGATTTCATTTGAAATGTATTTTCTGCTCTACTTGGTGTGGTTGAAAAGCTTATGCTGGAATGTTAGAAATACCTAGGGGGGATAAAAATACCATGAACACGTTTGTGATATAGGAGAAACAATAACACAAAAAAGAGAGAGGGAAAAAAAAAAAAAGAAAGAGAAAGATCTGTTCCTGACTCCTATGCCAACTTTCTTAGTGTTCTTACATAGCTTTTCCAAGCTGTCCAATTTTCTTTTCCGTATCTCTGAATTCAGAAGACTAATGGCTATATATTCAGGAGTAGCTTTAATACACTGGGTAATGTTTGTAAGGTGTTGCAATTGTAACATACTAATTAGAGCTATCTGAAAGCCTTTCAGTATCTTGAAATAAACGATCCATAATTATAGCTCGTCTTACACATAGCATTGATTATACACAGTCTACAACTATGATATCGTCAGGCTACCTTTCCTTTTGACTTGAACTGAAATTAACTTCTGGTACTCTAGTAGTCAGCTTGATGAGGTTTCAGAATTTTCTAAGGAAACACTATGTGGACCACAGACTTGTAGAGAATGCTAACTTTGTATACACCTAAATACTGCTTAGGTCACAGGCAACCTGAATTGTAAATAGAGATCAAACATGTACTTTGTACAACTGCCAAGACAACACAGATGAACATACATTAACCTATGGGATCTTGTTCTGGGTGTATAGCTTACCACGAACTGCAAATAGGTATTTAAGAAACACCGTTTCTCTTCCCCTTCTAAATTTCTAGATAAATAGAAAATCTAGAACAGCTACAAGATGAAAGACAGAAAATCATTAGTCTTTATAACGGTTTTACCAACGTGTGGAAAAGTCAAATTTAGAGTACTGAAGGACTTGACCGAAAATGAGAAGTACATGATATTATTGCATTGCCCAATGGGTTGGAAGCGACAAGAATCTCTTAGAATACCATAGATTTCCCACAAAATTAATTCACTTAAATTCAATTTCTGCAGAAAACTTTATATAGCCTAAGACAGCCTCACCATGGAAGCCAAACTCTCCCCTCTCTCCAAGCGGTGAGCTCTGCAGACCAAGGCCACAAACATGGGCATGCCAGTAAGTAGTTCTAAATTGTTTCCCTTCCTTCCTCCCCACTTCCAACAGCTGCAACCTCATTAGATTGGCCATTCAAACCCACCACTCTCTGTGAAGACTAAAACTGCTTAATATAATATAAAGGTATTAATTTATCTCTACAAATACATAGGTCCACTTAGAAGAACTCTAGCAGTATCTGTAAGACAGAAGAACAAGGTTAGAAACTTTGTTTAGTTTTCTTCCTCGAAACTGTAGATGGTACAGGAAACTGTGTTCCTTCAACCAAGTACGCAAGCATCCAAACCAAAAGTTCAGTTTTACTTGTCAGTTCCAGGATTTTGTTCAGATGGGCTATGAAAAAACTAAACTGACAATATTCAACACATACTGGTACAGGCAAGAGCTTGGGACGGAAGCATTTGCAATTATTTTCATAGGAGACAACATGCGGTGGCCCACAGCAACAGGGTAGCCTACTCACAGAAAGTAACATTTATTTAGGTAAGGTGTTATTTTCCTTAGAAATAAACACACTTGGGGGCCTAGCATCTCTTTATAAGCTCTTTACAAGCCAGTATAGCATCAGGTTACAAAGTCCATTCATATAGTGTTTATAAGTTCTAGTGTTAATGCCACTAATGGTGCTCCGGTGTAGAGTGCAAGACAGATCAATGTAAATCTTTTGATTAGTTTGTGAAAAGAAAAACACAGGGCATGAGGCAAGGAAAGGAATACTCCTGTAACATTTAGATCAAGGGGAAACACAGTCCATGGAAGGAACTTTCTAGCCTCCTGTCTTTTCACAGCCCATGATTTGGTGGAGTTGGTAAAGTTAGCAAAAGGGGAAAAAACAAGATTCTCAAAAGAGCAGTAAAAGTTAACTGCCCATAAACCACCACTTCTCTCAGCTTTTAGGTCAGGCGCCATGATGCTGTAAGATTTTGCCCCACTGCAGGAGTTCAGTGTTTCCAAAATGCCTTGAAAAGGTTTATGAGGCTTTGAAATATAACTATTTTAACACTGGCTGGGGTAACTCAAATGCTTTCACCTTCTCAACAGCACTTGGTGTTCCTGGTTTTCACTCCCTGACCAGCTGGGTTAGGGAAGTCTAGCCAAAGCAAAGAGCATGGCCTAGCTGCTGCAGCAAACACTGGCCTGGAAGCTTGGTTATCTTACTTTTAATCCTGGTTCTGTTACTTATTTACAGATAAATGCTTGACGTTCATTTGAGTTCTTGCTTCTACTTCAGCCTCTTAGCAGTATGCGTCATATTCACCTCAGAGATATTGTGAGACTTAACCATTCTAGACCTTTCTAATTTTGGGGTGGATAGAACAGAAAAAACCCCACCACTTTATCCTCTCATTATTTGTAATAAGAAACCTTAAACTAATAAAACTAATATTTAGCTAACCAACGCTACCAAAGTAACTGACTGTGCCAACCCTTTGCTAAAATGTGTACCTTCAGCAGAAATATAAAAGATCTTACAAGAAATACCTACAGCTCTGCTGTGCATCTACAGCTCTGGGCATGGAAGTTCATCCACTAAGACCTCAGGCTCTTAAGTTACATGCAATACTGTGATATAATCAAATGCTAAACCTAACACGTTATTGCTCATCAAGTAAACTGCTATAATTGGTCACAGGTAACTACCCCTCCATAATCTCTTTCCATGGTGCAGTAGGATTAGACAGGCTACTGACGTTCGAGATAAACTGAATTATTATATATGTGCCCCAAACTAAAGATGTATATGAGGATAGCTGATGATATATAATAATCAGATAGCAAGCTTGAGCTCTCAAGCCCCCTTCTTCACTCCTCCAACCCCCCAGCAATGTAAAATGGGACTGAAGAGAGAGGAACGAGCATTTTATAAGAAGTTTCCCAAGCAAGTTTTGGGTTCAGACTGAGGACCCTATAACCCCAAATTCCCACTTTTTTCTGCCTATGAATTGTAATTTGCCCCCTCTTTCTGGACAGTCAACAGCTGGTTCCCTGTTCAACAACATCCTTGCTGATCACACATATCATTTTTAGTATGCAGTTCTTCAGCAAAGATGATACCAGCTGCATCAGCCAAAACCAGTGCCATCTATGTTTTTTTACACAGGCTATGAGAAACTCTCAGAAGATTTTATACTAGGAAGAATTAGACAGTAATTTGTTGTTTCAGAAAAGTGGTAAGAATTTGGGTTAAAAAAAAAAAAGTGCTTATTTGGTTTAGGACCCTTAGCAGTATCACACGACCAAGTTCACACCTAAAGCTGGCTGGCTCAATCTTTTCTCTGTAATGAGGGGGGGGGACGGGGGCGGGGGGGGAAGAGTCATTCAGAGAGAAATTTAGAGCTCTGGTACCTTAAAATACCTCCTGAATAATCTATTCTCCTCTTATTAAGGAAGCATGAGAAGACAGAGTAAGTGACCAGCTGTGGGTCATGATCCTTCTTCATCTTAAAACCCCATATTCAAAAATAATCTCAGGGCCCTCTTGTTTTCCCAGAGAGGTACAAAGATTTGAAATGAGAAAAAGCAAGAATGTAGGGTACATTTTTGAAAAATAATTCATGTGTTTCAGACTACGGAAAAACATAAGAGCCATGCTCTGAAAAGCCAGCTCACTTTTGGGGTGCCAGTACAATTACCCAAAACAGGAGGTAACCTCTTTAGAAATCGCAACCTGAAAGTAAAAGATTCCTGTACACAGACTACTACGTAGGAATTTTAAGAGTTAATGCATTAAATCAATGCAATACTGGTAAAAACATGCTAACTTGCCTAAAAGTGAAAAGCTTTCTGAATTATTTTCACACTTTATAGAAGATCAGCTTAAAAACATCTTTCAAATTTGACCAAAGCTGGTTGTGTTGTCTATTTGTCAACAAGGACCCATCCAAGAAAGGCAGTAGTATAGGCGCTGTATAACGACTGCTCATAACATCAGCATGCCACTTATAAGGCTAAAAAATGGGGGTAGCAAGGAGTTGCAATCTGATCACTTCAGATAAAGCCTTAATAATTCATAATTAAAAAAAAAAAAACAACAAACCCGTAATTGAACATTGAGTTTTCCCAAAGCTCAAACCAAAACTTTCTCCAGAAGGGAAAAAGAGGACTGAGCAGTAGAACAGTGCAAGGCACGTACAGTTTTTTCCAGTTTAGCTAAGGTTTGCTTCTAATGGAACAGGACAACATTATTTTAATATTGCTTCTGAATTTTCGTTCCATCTTTCAACTCTTGTTTCTGAGCTATGCATGACTCCCAAGTAAATATTCATCTATTCAACTTACACAAATTATATGAGTGGCCTATAGAGGAATATTCCTTAATTACAAGGCACTTCTGAAGGATGAGCAAGCAAAACAATAATTTTTATCATTACAGTCTTACATTTTAAGAAAGAGGTTCTAGACAGACATTTTATGGTGCTGGTTTTTATTGTAAATCAGTCTCAAAAAACACCTCTTCAAAAGTAAAGCAATAGGTAATCACCTGGCTCAATATTCTCCACTGTAGTAATTTCAACCATGAAACAAGCACATTTGCCTACTTCAGATACAACAGAGAGTGGAAACTAAGTATTTCCACTACCCAAATTTCCTTTTTTTTTTTCCTTTGCAAGCAGCTGATTCGTAAGAGGACAGAGGTCGGAGTTCAAAATGCTAGTCTTACCCTTCAGATACCAGCCACTTGGGAGTAACTCACTTCTCCTGGCTCTCAGTTTTATAGCTGTAAACTACTTGACAAATGCTGACTCATAAGAGCTAAGGGTAAAGGAAAATGTTAGTGAAAGCTCAGATATTAATCTTAAGCCTCTTGCACTGTAGTCTTCCTCAGATTCTCCTCTTTGGTGTTTTGAAGAGAATAATTTATATTCATTATAGTAATCTATAGGTAACATATGAGAATGGTTCTTTAAAACATACCTGTTAAAGTTAACATTTTGAGTCTTGCCTCCATACTTTCAGGTAATTTGTGGAGGGTTTGGCTTTTTTTTTTTTTTTGGGGTGTCTTTTTGTTATCATTTGGGTTTGGTTTTAGTTTTTTTGAGGTTTTCATCTTGTGTTATGAACAAGAACGTTGTTCTGTTTAAAATCTGGCTCAAAATATATGACAAAGAAGAAGCTATTTTTAATAAAATAGTTCTCGTTCTCTCTCATGAAATGGTAAAATTTTATATGGTTTTGAAATCCTGCATTATCTTGAGCCCTAAAATAGAGATTTCTGCTACTTCTTGTCCTAGTGATAGTAACTTAGTTTTAAAAATAGCAAGAACACAAGACTTGAATAGACAAAAATACCACTTAGCACTGGCATTCTCCCCTCCCTCCCGTATTTCTGCACCTCAAAATTGCCTCTTTGATTAATGAGTGTGTCAACTTCATAACTCTGCTGCAGAAGGCAACATTGCACGAGCTGGGAAACCTGACTTACTGCCCTGGTACACTACAACTCCACTGCCAAACTACATTTCAGTTATGGAGCCAACAAATAGCTATCAGCACTACGAGCAGCAAGGAACCACTCCATTCTCAGCTGTGGCTGGGAATAGTGTCACAAAGCATCCCAGAGACAGAGCCAGCAAAGAAAGCAGCAGGATGAGAAAAAAAAAACACAAAGTTTCATAAAGCACTTAGAGCTTTAAAAACATGTAATGTAAAAATGGCCACCATTTACTGAATTCCCTTTGCTCCCAAAGAGCTTTCAGTTCTGTCTTCCTATTTACAGGCAAACAGCATGTGTTGACACCACAGAAATAACACAGCTGTAAGACAGTAATATAGATCCTACTCTGACTTCCAGACAGTCATATCTACATAATCAGCACTGATAATGATGTAAAGACACAAAAAATAGCCCACTCTCTTCCCTCCAGTTTCCAGGGCTCCCTGATTACTCCAATTTCACCAGGCTTTAACTGTGAAGGGGCAGGCACACCTAACCGGAGGAGTAGTCAGAATTACTTGGATCTGTACCATCCTTTTTATGATAAGTTTGTCCTTTGCACACTCCCTGTTAAAAACATGAAACCAAACCTACAGTGAGCTAGACTTCTGCTATCATTGGTTCAACAGCAGTCTAGAAAATAATAGAAAACAAGTATGTATACGTAATTGCAGGGCACATTCAACTACTGTATGACCACCAGTTGGGGAGGTGGGGGGACGTTTTAGCCACATTTCTTGACAAATGACGGACAGCTCCTGAAACTGAAAGCAATAGGTTTCTAGTCCCAGGGGTATTGCCTTCAAATATGTCTATGTTCTCAGGGTAGATCGGTTTTCCCTGCTGCAGGCATCCTGCTGAGAGGTGAGGTCCCAAGCAAAACACAGGAATCTGACTGCAAGCCTTTGAGGTGGCAGAAGCCAAGGGAGGTTCAAAGACAAGGCTGGCTGGTGGGCAGCACCTCTGAGTATTGCAGAGGTTAGAGGTTAGTAAAGCAGGAGCCACTGGCCAATAAAACAGTGTTTGGAGAGCCCACTCTACAGATAAATCGGGGATCTGTTTACACCTTTCCCAGCTTTCTGAGTTACACACACTGATGCTTCCCACTGCGATCTTGTCCTATGTCCACTAGCATCTCCTGTCCTCAGCAGCTGCCTTGCTCTCTGCTAGTTGGCTTTATAACATGGCTAAAGGATGGTTGGAAACTTTTAATCAGCATCCAGCTTCAAAAATAAATAAAAGCACAACTGCTTTTAGTTGTGTCAACTGCTGCAACAAGATCTCTCTTGTTTGAGATTTCCCATGACTGCTGTACTAATGCTGGGAGAATAGAAGCTTAAATTCCCTTGATTAGAGAAGTTAAACACAAAGCAAGCCTAGTGCCAATCACACACATGAAAGGACAGCTTTTTCAAGCAAGAAAAAAAAAATCTAGGTAGGGTTACCACCATATTATAGCAGTCAAAAATCAGCACATACCTCAATTTCAGAGCTTAAGCTCTATACCAGGAAGAACTTGCCCTTTTGATGAAGATATGTTTTGCTCAATTTCCTGTAAGCTATATAGTTCTATTTTATATAAGCATAAACATACACATATTCCCATACACATAGTTCTCAACCTTGGACAACTTTCACCACAGATATTACTGCCAGCATTGCTTAAATACAGACATGTCTTACTGACTTTTACAAGGATAAAAGCTGAAGCACTGACAGTCACAGGTTTTTTTCTGTATCTATGGGAAAAAATTCAATTTAGGACATGGTGCTGCTTTTTTCCTCTGCACCTTAAAAATAATCAATGTTAGCTCAAGCTATGTAGAAATACTTTATCCTTCATGATTCAAACTGTGCACAGCTGTATGGATGTCTGATGAAATAGATAAATTGATTAATTACTGATTGTGATAATACTACACGATGGTCACAGTGCAAAGGAACATGGTTGAAAATAATTTACCATGGACAAAATAACTGATAGACATCAACAAAAGTTATTTATTTCTTCTTTATTACATCTGTAATAGCATGCTGAAGAGGAATATTCTTTACAGCATGAAGCCAAATTTTGTAAAAAAGAGAAGTAATCTCAATGATAAACGTTAAAGCTTATTACAGAAGTCTTTGCTATCCCCAGAAAAGATAGAAAGTACACCAACTAGTGTTTGCATAGTTATTCTTTATTAAACTTTGGCCTCACCTGAATAATAATAATAAAAAAAACAACAACTGAGGAAGGAGTTGTTTTCCCTCTACCCTTGATACCTATATAACACGGCCTCTGCAATAGATGGAACTCATGCTTCAGGAGATTCCTTGGAGCACTGGCTACTAAACACAGGTAGCTACAGATCAGAAACAAAACAAGTGGTGAGGGAAGAGTGCAGAGCCTGGGCTTGGCGCTGCTAGCTTACTGAAGCATTTCAGACAGTTGGTTAACGCATGTTGTGTTCATGCTCAGGCTTAACCTAATCACCAGATTCAGGATATGGGAAGTTTTTCCCCAATGCCTCAACAGGCACCATTAATATATTTTGCTTTTGTGTGCTACAGCGTTGGGAAGTATTTTATGGTAGACATTAGTATCCTGGAATATGGATACCCTCTATAATCCTTGTCTCCAGAGGGTCTACAGAGATTTAAGCCACCAGGACAGAATATGCATTCAAAGACAACTAATGCCAGGTGCCATTTTCATTTCTAAAGCACATTCAAAACTGTCAGCTAATGGAAAAAGAAGGAGAAAAAAAAAAAGGGGAGGAGGGGAGAGGGGGGTACCAACCCCCAGATACAAGTTACACCATTTGCAAGCCAGAGGGCATTACAGGACATTCCTAGCACAGCCCACTTTTCCATCTGAAAGAAAGATACAGATTTTTCCTACATACAGACATCTAAGAATCTGTTAGATATATCTGCATAATTTACAGACGAATATTAAAGGAAAGCCATCTAAAGATCATTTGGCAACAGATTGTTTCTACAGAATATGTAAAAAACCCCTTTGTGACTTAAGAGCCAAACATTCCTACTATGCTGTAAGATACATTTGATTTAGTCGTTAAAACAGGACCTAGGGCTTCTAAACTCCATTAGTAATATTATGACTTGACCTTGTGTAATTTATGCCTCTATCCACTCATTAGTAAAATGGATCCAAGACCAAGGTGTATTTACTACTAGTATTTAATACACTCACATGCAAATTACTACAGCAATGCAGTGTATTTGTAATATACAGGTAACTGCTGATGTTTTAACACTATCCATAATGAAGAGCTAAGTGAAGCAAGTGAATTTGATAAATAAATGTGATGTGATACAGACTAAGCAGCAGCAAAGGGAGAGCACAGAGTAACAAAGAATGAGTGGGACACCAGAAGAGATGCTTAATCATTCAGTTATCTGCAACTAACTGCTTCATGTGCATGACCCAAAGTATTTTCAAATATTCCTTCTAAAAGAAGTACATATATTTCCAATTTTTGGATCATCTGGGTTTATCTGTAGTCTATCCAAGCTGTGTATAGCAATGTGCAAAGGGTAAGTACAAAAGTCCACTTTGCAACAACATACGCTTAAAATACAGACTCTTAGAATCTAATCTTAAACTCCCCCAAACCAGTATTGTCTTAAAACAGCATAAATTTCCCTCTTACAGTTGAAGTTTAACCTTTTGTTGTTTAGAGGCTGCAAACCTAGATACAAAGGCAGCACTGCATCCTATAAAAACTGAGGTGCTGATTGCTCTCAAATTTCTGAGCTCTTTCTCAGATATGCCACGAAAACCACTCTGCAATACAACAAGCATAAAACCCGTTTTCTTTCTGGAAAGCAACAGGACAGGACAGACAACAGGAAAAAAAAAATCTAGGATAAGGATACTCTCCACAACCAATGAAGAGAGGAGGGGGGAGCAATGAAAGTCTCATATATAAATGCCAAGGATTCTACAACTCCCCTGGTGATCCTGGCAATAAGCCAGGAAAAAGTCTTCTCTTCCCTTTGCTGTTTGCAGCAACAAATCTTTCCTCTGGGGGAGGGGTGAGAGGGCTGCAACTAACTTCACTGCATCTGATAAGATGGCAAATTGTCCAGGCCTGACATTTACGGGGGACCCGGAGCTCCACTGAAGCACTCTGGGAGGATTAAACCAGGGTTAGCCTCTCCAGTTGCACTCCTTAAAATGCTACAAATGGCAGGCAGATGAAAGTTCGTTTAAATTTGATAATGATGAGTCTAAAGAACCCCGAGACAGAAGCTGTCCCCTGTCAGGGAAAGAACTGCAGCTGGAAGTTGAATATTCTCATTAAAAGAACTTGTAAAAAGCTAACTATGGTCAAAGAGCTTCCAGTGTCCAGATATTGAAATGAAGTTCTGTTTAATTGTCTAACAAGAACTAAATCCCAACTCTTATGTGAGCTGCACCACCCACAGGAAAACTCCATCACCCATTTGCTTTAACTCTGTCCAGGACCCTTTCGCTGTAAGAACGGGATGTTTCACACGCCGGCAGTGATTGCCTAGAGCCAGCAGAAAGGCTCATATAGCTGTCAGCAAGCTGATAAGAACTGAAATTACTCTACAGAGCCCCCTTTAAAGAAGAGCCAAAGAAGCACATTAAATGAAAGGGAGGAGGGGTCAGAAAAGCCAGCCACTTGTGTTGTTTTAACATGGCACTAAAACAAGTCATTGATTTATGCATGTGTCTTCAGCTCTGTTTGACCCAGAGCCTGAACTTTTCTTCAGGTCAGGGCTGAGGCACATGGGATGTGCACTAGAAAAACCATAATAGCTTGTTCAGGTATTCCAACTGTGGGAACAAACATGGCAAACTACATGCTTTCTATCCACATTTTTTAAACTGAATTTACATCCCTTTTTAGCTTTTAATTGTCTACACAAGTTGAAAAGATAAGAGGTTGTGATAATCTAAAACCTTAATGCATAAAAATGAAGAACGTTGTGTAGCCACCATTTGAAAGAGTATCTTGCAGGCCTTCAGGAAAGTGAATTATCCATGCATCACAGTCAATATTTTCTCACTGAAGTGTTTGGTGGCCAGTGAAAATAAGATGCATTTAAAAAACCACTGATGATCTCACAAGTATATTTCACAATGCATTAGAATACGAAGGTTTCCTGCAAACCTGCATCCTTAAGCTGCATCACTGTGACTGCACCAGGTCTGACCGAACGGTTTTCTGCTCCTCTATTCTGCCTCTGACAAAGGTGCGCAGCTGCTATGTTAGGAACTCCCCCACATGGACACAGCAAGCATAGGGTACCACTTCCCCAAAGTAGTCTCCGGCTCCAGAAGTCTGCAACTCAGGAACTTCCTAAGCCTTTGGGTATACCTTTGCATTCATCTCAGATCTTCCTTCTCTGCATTTCTTCATTCACCCTTTATGCCAATAAAAACCCTTCACCCACACAAAATGCTGAAGCAGCGAGTCCCACGGATTACCCATTAGTTCTGGGAAAAGACTATGTCCTTTTTATTTTTTCAGACCAGATTCCCAATAATACAAGTCCTGGGGAACATCAAATGAAATTGTATCAATGTACAGTCATTTCCATTCACTTTCTTCATGACTTTCTTATTTCACAGTTCTACATTATATTCTTGCTCCTCATCTTATCCCCAATCATTCATCTTCAAGATGAAGAGTGTTCGTGTTTAACTATGCTTCTCTTGAAACCTTTTTAAGATGGGAGAACCATAACTATGAACTGTTTTCAGGGTGCAGACATACAACAGATCTGTGCAGCAGTGAGGTATTTTCTATTTTGTTCTCTACCTCTTTTCTAAAAATTCTTTATATTACTGTTTTGGCCACATCTGACCATGAAACTTCTATTTTCACATAACTATACAGCTCTAAGAACTTTTTTCCAAGTGACTGCAGCTAGCTGACACGCCATCACTACTTATAGGAAGGCCGTTTTTCCTTTCACATATCCCATTTCTTCAATCTATAGTGAATTTTGTTTGTCACTATCATTTGATCATGTTATACCTGAATTTCTTTGGCCTAAGATATGCCAGTTCCAAATAAAACCTTTCCCAAAGCAGACTTCATAATGGGTAGCTGCAAGGGTTTTTTCTATTACTGTTAGCTTGACCTGCAAATTTTCCCTTAAAGCCCATGCTCTTCTGGGGTGCTCATCTTCTACACGGCTGCCTAATTTTATGGAATTTATTTCCAAGATCTCCACCTCTCTAAGTTTGGTTGAAGCTAGACAGTAGCAGAAATCAGAAGAGAAATCAGCATACACTTTGTATGTTATCACACCCTTGTTTCCCTAAGAAACCAGGATGAAAAGAATTCCTGCACTCAAGAACACCAGCTCCCCATTCTTGTACCAATAGAGCTCACGAAGTCATCCCATCTTCCAGACTAGATACTAATTCAAAATTTTTAGTTTTGGGAGGTGAGGAGTGTTATAAAGTCAAAAAGGAACATGCACACAAAGCCTTCTTTTGAAAATAAGGTAAGGAGTTTATTTCTGTTCAGTGAGAAAGAATGCCTAAACGGAAGAACAGCTCTCCTATTCCCATTGCAGAGTGCTTTCATATTCTGATCCTATGCCTTAATGAGCCCATCCTATCTGTGCTAAAAGACTTCCAAGTTGTTGATATTTAGTGAGGAAAAACATTTACAAAATGTCTGTGTATTCAGATAGATTCATCTCAGAGCAAGAAGGGGAAAAAAGGCACAGAGGCTCAGATGTAAGTTGTGGAAAACTTTCATACAAGTTCAGACATTTATGTATCAACTATAGTGGTGAAATACGTTTCTAGATATTAACAGGCTTTCAAACAAAACATTAAAAAACCCCTCTATTGGGAAGGAAATTATACAAGGCATGGAATCAGCAGATACCAGCAAAGTTTTGGTTTGCTTTTTTTCTTTACCTATTTTACTCTTCTTCAGGAAGAAGAGGTAATTTCAAATTTCATTCTCCATCTTACAAGTCTATTACATTTACTTCTATTTCTTGCCACTCCACTTCTACAAGTTTGCTACTACCTGGGTGCTGGTTTGTGAGGCAGAGAAAATGAAAGCATAAGAATGCAGCATCAGGTCTGCTGGATTAGTAGCTCTGCAGCTGAGCTGCTTATTGACTTGCCTCTGGGCATTTCTGCCAGTGTTTCAGACTCCATATGGAACTATTTGTGAGAGGGGGATGGTTCAAGGAAGCTTCAAAGAAACTGAGAATGACAACATTACTGTAGAAAACAGACAAGACAGCAATGCCAGAGATGTGTAAGTTTCATCCAGACTGCTATTAATTTTAGCAGCTCAACTAGCAGAGGCTCTTTTTGATGATCAATATGTTGGAGTTTTTAAGAGCTATCATATGCTTGTTCTTATGGACATAGGCTATACATGTAATATTGAAAATATGTAACAATTTTTCACGCAGCATAGACTAGGCTATGAGCACAGAAACTATTCCCTTTTGTGAGGAAAGACAGGAAACTAAAACAGGAATTGTTGAGGGCAAAATGTTCTGCAGGTTTGAACAATAAAAGTGTAAGTTAATACAGCTAATCTCCAGACCTCTCAGCACAATCAGTTATAATGCAGGACAGTAGAAATTAATTCTAATTTCCCACACTCCAGCTCTGCTCAAACCAATAAATCTCTTTCCTGGTTTATACCATGTACTGTCTGACAGATCAATTCAGTAAAACAAACCTGTATTACAGGATATCACAGCCCAGCTCATACCAGCCATAGATCCTATTAGATGACAACTCCAAAGCTAAAGCACCTGTATTTTACGCTATTCATGACAGTATTGTGTGATGCTCATGATCAGTGTACAAACTGTAAGAAAATATTTTTCAAATACAGGTTCTTACATATTGTAAATGTAATTTGTCTTTAAGAGCCTTCCTCTCTTCTCCAGCACGTGTATGGCTAGAAGTACTTCCAGAAACAAAGCAAAATTTAAGCACAGAGAAAAGTTTACTCACTAAAAGCAGACAAACTATTTCAACTTGAAAAAAAAATTATATATACATGTAGGTATATTAACCTTGATGCATGATCTTCAGAGAATCAACTGCAATAAAATACTGCAAAAAGAACACCTAATCAACAAAGAAAACTGACAAGCTAACACAATAAAATTTGTTTTAATTATGAGTTCTTCCAACTAAGAATAAGAATTACATCATAATCAAGACAACTACTGAAACCAAAGTAGTTGGACAGCAAGGCTTCAATCCCACAAAGGTTATCAGACCCAGAACGTCTGATAGGTATGATGAATGCATGCTTCATCCTACTAAAAACCAGGAGAAATTTAGAGCAAACATTTGTTCTGTTTGGCTAAAAAGAGGATGATCTCAACCATACTCACATCAGAACATCAACTGGTTTCTTAATTTACTGAAAAAGTACGTTAATTGGCAGGTACTGGCAAAGCATGTTTCACAAGTTTTATCAAAAACATAATGTCTAGTGGAATTTTATGTGCCACAAAAACAGTTTTTGAAATAAAACTTATATACATCCTAACTGCAGAGGAAAGTGACGTGCTGTAAAAATTTTCATACCAATTTTAACAACTCTTTGCAAATATCACTTTTTCCTCATTTTAACATGAGTTATGGACCAATCTTTCTGTAACTGCTGTATCAAGCTCCAAGTGTTTCACAATGTAAAAACAAGAATGAACACGATCACTGTGATCTAACTATCTTTGTTTCCATCTAGATAAGAACAATGCTCAGTGAAAACTAGAATGGACTGGTAAAAAACAAACATACCACAAGACCAGTTTCAGTCAGCCCTCTTCCACTTGACAAAAACAAGCACAAAAATATTGTATATCAAGTGCTATTAGCCCTTGAAGTTGATTGAAGCAGTAAAACAAAGTGGTTTAAATATGAATGAGAAATATAGGTTACCTGCAAAACAAGAATATTTTGAAGCTTTTGTTGCCCTTAACACGGCCAAGCAGAATAAACAACTTTTATAGATCACATCTGAAAACATGCATAAATCACTGCAGTTTATTTGCATATTCATTCTGTAAATGGGTATTAGTTGAGTTTCATTTTAGTAGTTTCTTGCATGGAAAACAAATCGAGCACTTATGACAAATTTACTTTATTTCTGAACTACCTTTAGCACCTGCCTCGTCAAAAGGTTAGTTCCAGCTTCAAAAAAATCTCTCTTCTCCTATCATCACTTTAGCTTTACTTTGTGAATCTTTATTCATTAATTCCCGTACACTGATGCTGAAGTGAAGATGCTGAAAAAAAACTGGGAAGACATTTTGGCTATCCAGAAAGTCCTAAGATACTTTCCAAACCATTTAAATCAAAAGACAGTTAAGTGTGTGACCGTTCCCAACTGTGGGGCTGATGAGGAGGAAGGAAACAAAAATCTGTAGCACAGGTGGAACATTACTGCATATTTATCAGTGAAGAAAAACAATCAGGTTTCTGGGAGTCCACACAGTCTCAGTCACTTCTTCACCATATCAGATAGCTAGAATATAGAACCATGTATCAACTGAATTTCACAGATGCTTGTATTGGGACTTTACCTTGTAAAGACAACTGACAGGACATGAAATGTGTGGATAAAATGTTTAAGTAACCTCAATACGTAGACAGAAATAAATTCACAAGACAAGAGAAAGACAGACCTTGTAATTTCATCCTGATACACTTACTACCAAAACACACAACTATATCCGCAACAAAAAATGTGAGGGGAAGCTTTAGGAAAAAAACGTATTTCCCACCTTCAGTCAATACGTTCAGTGATGCTTTGGACTTGATGACAATGACTACTGCAAGCCATCTATAATCCAACAAAATTCACTCTAGACACAAACTAGAATTGTATTCTGGTTATCAAAATATTTTCTATTTTAACTTAATTTTATGGAGTTATAGACAATATAGATAACATAGATCATCTGAATTAAGGGGTTTTTTGTTGGTTTGTTTCATTGTGAATGTTTCGGGGGGTTGTTTGGTTTTGTTTTGTTTTTTTGTCAAGTGCATTCTCTGCAGGAGAACACTGTCCTGAAATGATTATTTTATGATACTAGTAAAATGGACAAGAAAATCAGTGCACACTTTAACAGATTATTAATGTTGGTTTTAAAGCTTTATTAGGCAAAACTCGCTAGTGTTAACACCTCTATGTTCATGTCAGAGAAAAAAAAAGAAAACAAAATCATGTTTCTAGAAGCTGTAACAACAAAGCTACTTTTTCACCTGCCATCCCTGGTAGCAACTTGGTGCTGCCAGTGGGCAATTTGTGTGAAAGGACTAAAGAGAAAGGAGACCCCTTGTTCTGGTTTTCAGCTGGGATAGAGTTAGTTTTCACAAGCAGCTGCGAGGCAACACAGCCAGGACAGCTGACCCAAACTAGCCAAAGGGGTGTTCCATACCATGATGTCAGCTCAGCATATAGGAGGGGAGCTGGCTGATTTGCTGCTCAGGACCGACTGGTCATCAGGTTCTGGGTGGTGAGCAAATTGCATTGTGTATCACCTGCTTTGTATATTGTTTTCTAAGTACCGTTGTTGTTATTTTCCTCTTCCTTTGCTGTCCTAATAAAACGTCCTTATCCCAACTCACAAGTTTTACCTGGGGGGGGGGGGACGGGGGGGGGGAGCAAGCATGGGGCCCAGCTGCCAGCTTGGGCTAAACCACAATACCCCTGACAGCTGCTGTGATATTTGCAGCCTCTCCATACAGAGAATGAAGTGAAGCTGGCAACAGAATTCAGGCATGAAAAGATTTACCGCTAAATTTGAGAGTTTATTTTCTCCACACATATCCAGTATTAATATACACTGTGCAGATTTTAGCACTGTCTAGGTGGAAAGAAGGAGAGAGTTGTAGGCTACACCCTGAAAAACCATGCCTTGGGTCACTTTTTACAAGGACCACACAAAAGATGATTTTGTCACTAAGATTGTGTAAGTGAATTTCAGAAACATGTCTTCACAATTCTTGCAGAAATTCAACTACAGAAATCCAATGCATCTTTAAAAGCCACCCAAGATCAGAGAGTTTACTTTTCCCGCCATATCTAGCTCTTTCTCTATCCCTTAGTTCCTCATCAGGAAAAGCAATGGCAACAGCGTCTCCCCACCTCATAACTATATATGCTCAAGTACAATAAGATGACAAGGATGAAAGATCCTAGATATAAGCTTACAATATATGTTAACTTCTTACTTCTTCGCCCACCTAAAAATGTCATCTATATATTCCAACTACGAAAAGAACAACGTGGTTGAATCCTACCCCCTCATCTGACAACAAAACTTTTCACACTTTGTGAAAATCCTCACACAGCTAACAATTCTTATCTATTGAGCTTGCACTTTATGTGTGAGCTCTAGAATTAAAGCAACTGATGATGACAGTGTCTGTAACAGCAAAGCTAATGAACAAGAATTGGCATCAACTGGAGTGAGCTAGAAGATATTTACTTTTGACTGTATAGCCAGCTCACACAGATTTCATTCACGAGTTTGGACAGTTCATGATCTCAGCTCTTCCCGTCACCAGCTACGTAAAATTTCCCTCTCAGAGGAATTGTCAACTTAGTTAAAACATTTAAAGCGTTTTGCACTCAATGCTTCTCTCACATTTTGAGTGATTAAAATTTATCTACAAACCAAAGCTTTGCATGAGATAGACTTCTTTAATACAATTTAAATACCATGTAGAAAAAAAGAATCAAATATATCTCTGATGAAATCTCAGTGTATGTTAATATGTGAGAGTAGGCAGTACACCTGCATTCAGGGAGAGCTTCCACTCTAGTGCGCATTAAGAAAGCAGAGGGCACGCAAGAAAAAGTGAAATTAATGAAAGTGGAGTTTGACTACATTGGTAGAAATTGGCAGTCTCCACTCATGGCAAATACCACATCTCTACATGAAAAAGCAGATAGTCAAAATATAAATTTCACATTTCGGGAGATCTGTGGCAATCCAGGATGGGGAGGCTTTGATCATTGTGGATGCTAAAGATCCTATATTATATTTCCCAACAGCATGTACATTAACATAGTAGGTTGGAGAAAATTCCCTCTGAATACCTGACGTCTGCCTAATGAAGTGTTCTTCTGCAATTGCAATCATATGCAATATTCTTAACTTCCAGACCCAAGGGGTCCTGATCAACAGCTGCTGTTCAACACGTTTAGCTGCACCAGTGACAGGTAGAGACACAACATTGAAAAGTAATGGTGAATGAGTAAGTTTAGCATAAAGAGAGTTGAATCATCAAAATGTTAACATGAGAGTACAATGGATGCTTCTGCATTCCAACAGATTTCACAGTAAGGCAGGCATATGAACCTACACTCCAACCATGAATAAAGGAAAATAATTTAAATACAGTACATTATTTTACCTGTCTTTGCATCTCTTCAATCTGTCGCTGGGGGACACTCTGCAGAATACTGTACATTTCAGGCATCTTTTCTTCAGGGATGACAACAGAGGCCCTATGAGGAAAAAAAGAGAAAACAAATGATGAGAAGAAGTTCTACATTAAAAGATGTCAACAGCTTTTCCAGCCCAGAATTTTGTCCTATTCTAGTAATAGGACATTCAGAAGATATTAGCAGAAAGAAACAGCCTTGTCTCAGTGTAATTAATTATTCTGTAGCTGTTCCTTCACAACACCAGCCAGTCTGCCCACAGATAATGCCACAAAAGTCTGTGGACTGATCTACACAGACAATCTAATAAATATGGAAGAGACAGAGACCCAGAAATCCTGAATTATCATCTCTGGATTGCCACTGACTCGCTTTCAACTGAGATTTTTGGAGTGCCCAAACAGTAATAGCATATATAGCGTTATGTATACAAACTAGTAATTTTTGTATGTATTATCCTAAAATCACATAACTGGGCATAGTGCACGCATGGAAAAATAACACAGCGTACTCAGCTACAAAATAATGGTATCTTTCAGTCTCAGATGAACGGATGAATCATGATACGATATAAAGAATTTTAGCATTTACATGATGCAATGTTTAGCATATACTTTTCTTAAAAGAGCCTGAATGCAGACCGGTCCTCACAGAATTCAAGCACAAGGTAATAAAGCAAGTCTGTTTTAGAAAATACATCATCGGCTATAGGACAATCAAATGCTCTGTCATCTCTGCCTCATTTGTTTTCCTTTCTTATTTTTGATGCATAATATATTAAGGGCAAAGACTGTACATATTTTTCCTCTGTATTCTATTCCCTGTAACCCCCAGAACACTCAACTCATCACACAGATTTTTATTCAAATCACTGAATGCAATGAAGTCTCTTATGTACAATAGAGAGGGTACAGACCTCTTCCAGTCCAGAACCTCAGAGAAAGGTAAAATGTAGGAGTCAGCAATGATGACTGGGACACAGCCAGCTTGAAGAACATCGCTGAGCGCAGCCTGTCCCAGGCGGGCTCCACGCAGAATGACACAGAACGTAGACTCCTGTCAATAAATGGTAACCAATACACAGAAGGGGGGAAAAAAAGAAAATGTTAGATTTGTATTATGTGTGTGTATGTACGTATGCATTATGCTTACCCGCCCTCCCCCTCGTAAAAAAGCAAGTCAAAAGTAAAACAGGCTTTCTCTGTGCAAGCAGTGTATTCTAAATTATTAGCTAATTCAAAATAATTATGCAACTTTATCTTCCAGAGGCTCAAAAATACGAGTGGAGAGATAAGAAATCATGTAATAGGACTATTCTATGCTTTATTTTAATGGCCAAACTTCAGAATTCTGAGAAAATTCAAGGTGAAAAGTTAAACATTTTGAAAGTTTGGCCTAACAAGATGACCAATGATCAACAAGGATTTATTGAGTACAAACTGTATGAAGCCAACCTAATGTTCTTCCATTAATCCAGCCCTATGGATAGCAGAGAAGTAATAGATTTCATATCCCAACTTTAAAAGGCATTTGACATCACCTTTGGTAGCATTTTCATAGGCAAATTAAGAAATCATGGGCTAGATAAAGGCTGCCAGCTTTTTATAGTTACATAACTTAGAGTTACAGAACTCTAAGTATAAAGCAGTTAGTGGTGGCTCACAGGTAAAACAGTGATGGACCAAATAATCTTTCCTACGTGCAACAGTATTCAATGTGTCCCTTAGTTAACTGAGTAGCAGAATTAAGAGCATACTTATTAGATCTGACAATACCTATGATTTTGTAGGATTAGCAAGCATAATGGATAACGGGATTAGAGTTTGACATTATATGGATAAATTGACTACAAATAATACTGATACATATAGGGTTCAACACTTAAATAAAAACAACCAACTGCACAAATATAAAGCATGAAGTAACTGGCTAAGTTTTGCATTTTGCAGAAGAGGACATTTCCTACAAAAGGACAGGAAAAGAAATGGTATTCACATGTTCAGTAATGTTGTGCTGTTGAAAAAAACCCAAAAACCAAACCACTCCATCCACAGGTTTTATTAGAATGCAAAAAGAAGTACAATCTAAGAGACCTGAAGGAATCACTAACTTCTCAGTAATAGAAGACCTCAGACAGAGCAGTGCGTTCAGCCTTGGGCAATGCACTTCCAGGGGTTAAAAAAAAGATGATTACTTACCTTGAAAGTAGGATCTACAAGGAAAGACTAACTATATCAATACTACTTATTCTGAAGGAGTGAGGCCAGGAGCAAAAAGGCTAAAGGGAGCTTCAAAGATATGAAGGAGTGAGGCCAGGAGGAAGATGGCTAAAGATATAAAGATATAAAAAGTTGTGGTAAAAAGGAAGAATATAATCCACTTACTCATGTCCACAACATACAAGACAAAAAGCCATGAGTTTAAACTGCAACAGAGAAGACTTCCTGACTATGCTGCACTCACTCTGTAAATAGGGACTTTAGTTCTCACTGAGGAATCTTGCTACAGATTCAATATCGCAAAATAAATGCTTGTAGAGTTCAGCTACACAAACAAGGAAAAAGCCCAAGTCAGTATTATCCCTAAGTCTACGAAAGAAAAATTATAAAGTTGACACAGGGACTTCCACAGATAAGAAAACATCTTTCCAGCTTGCATTATGTGGCCTGAGGAAAAGGAGCCAGGAGGCTCAGCAGGGCAGCAAGACATCAAAATGGAACTAGGAAATAAAAGGGGGTTTGCTGACTCTTCTCCTGTTTCCTAATGCAATCGTAAGACCTGTGTTCATACCCATAGAGTACTAAAAGCCTTGAAAATCTCATCCAAGAGAAGACTGCGAACAGGAAGCATTAGCAACCCAGAAGCCCAAGAGTCTGTCTACTAGGAAGCCTGTAAAGGCAGTGCTGGAAAGGATGAACTGTGATCGCAGTCCCCCTTCCTCCCACTCTCAGCCAGGAAGAGAAGGAAAAGGGTGCGGGGAATGGAAGGGGTGGAGAGAATGAACACACATTTTAACCATTGACTCACTAGATCACACAGCAGCAGGTGGAAGAGACTCTAGTAAGGACTGGGAAAGAAAAAAAAGAAGCCCAGATGTGGACACACATGCTCATCTGCCCATATAACCATTTTTTCCTGTCTAGACAAAGGTTACTATAAATACATTTCCTCACATCACCACTGTTATCAGCCAGACATTCCAAAGGGAGATGCAGGGCTGTGCAACAGAAAGTTTGTTAACAATCTCAGCATGTGTCAGCTCTCTTCTAAGTTATAAAATCATATATGGCAAGATATAGATATAGATTCCCTGACTTGCTATCCTTGAGCAATCCAGTCTATATGTAAGAAATAAAGCAAACAAATATTTTTTTTTTTCCTTTTGGCTCAAAGTTTAGGACTCAAGATGACCCTTTCCTCCCTCTCCCCCTCCTCCACAAGGAATTTTAAACATATTTCTGACAAAACATAACAGGAGGGGTGGAAACTTTGCCATTCCTCAGTTTCTTTGTTATCTTATCATTATTTGCTGAAGTTCAAAGACAGATTATGTGTTGGTGGCCACAGACAGAGCACAGTGGCCTATGGCATAACTCACTTCACCACACTGCATGCCAAAGCACCTCTCTCTTAGTGAATTGCCAAGAGACACAGGGGTCTGAGAACGCTATCTAGTTTTATCTTCACTGACACATCAAAAGGCCTCTGGAAGTTGGGCGAAGGCCATGAAACACATTTCACCTAGATGTTTTCATAGCTGCATGCTGACAAGTCTTCTAGCTCAGTCTGTCATATCTACACAGAGAATTTTGTAGGGTTTAACTTCTAAGCTGCATACAAAAAATATGATCTGACCAACTCTCCTTAAATGTAGTGCTCTTTTTGCCCCAAAATAAATCCACGCATAAGCTCTTTAAAGTTCATTTTAATATTCCCTCCAATTGACAAAGCCATCCTCTACTCCAAGCTTCAGGCCTAGAAGTAAGGCCTGGACTGCCATATGTGAGAAATCAATTCCAAATTCATGCCTGCTGAAGGTAATTTTGCCAGTTATTCTGGAGGATGTGGATTCCAATGTACTTCCCCAATTTTAAAGTGAACAATTATGTCTGGCCTCCAAAAGTTTCTCCTCCCATTCCTGCTGGATTTGGCAGTATCTTCATATCATCTTTTAAGTTCACATGACGTTGTCATGTGTTTCTAGAAGACCATCATGACCAATCTCACGAAGCTGTAATACATAAGTAGTGTTTTCAAATGGCAGTGTAGTCTGCACATCAATTTGAGTACATAGTTCTTGACTCTCTTAAAAATAAGAATAAAGTTAGGGTATAATATCCAAGCTAACATAATGAATTATGCAGTTACAAAACATAGCCAGCAAGCTAGCTAAAACCAAGGAAGTACCTTACCGGTGTTAAACAGGAACAGCTCCACAGCTAAGACAGTCACCAAGAGGAAGAGAAGTTTGCAGGAGAGCGCGCCTTACCTGAAGCACTTGAGGATAATCAAAAACTTGATTCTTGTGACAGCGTTTGCGAACAGCAGGGACCCCATCTGACAGATTAGTACATTTGTCTAGGATCAACACTGATTCCCCATTCTCAGCTTGAAGAGCTTCCAACTCAGACCGGTATTCCGGGTGCAGAGCCATTTGAGATGACAGAATGAAATACCTGCGAGGACTGAAAAACCACAGCCAGGTTACCTGACAGCACTGTGAGTTTACTTCCAAGATGCTCTAGAACACATTTCCTTCCATCTGGGAAAAGCAGAGCAAGATTAACTATATGTGGACACACGGCCAAGACTGTATTTTCATACAAGGCTGGAAAGGGTAATGATGCAATATAATTAAATCTTGGATACTAAGTGGCTCAGCATTATTTACAACTTCAAATAAATCTGTACTTGGAAAGGGTGCTTATTACATTAGAACAGGCACTTGCATTATAACCTCTATTATAAACTGAAATAAACATAATTTAGCTACATATTAAAACAGCTTGCTACTGGTGCCAGAATTGTCTGTTCTTTTGTTTGGCATTTGTGTACTATAAAAAAGTAGACAGGACACTGAATGCTGCTGCTAGTTTCTCCTCCCATGTATTTCCTCATTGATTTTAATTGAAAAAAGATGCTGAACTGACAACTCAGCTACTCTGTGCTTATTTAGCCTTGATATAGTGACAGTAAAACCAGGACAAGCTCATACCATTAGCTGTGATTCACTTCTGTCCCTTTTGGGCAACATAAAGCAACATTTCCAGGAGAAAGTTGAAGGCCTGTTATCCCATTCACTCTCAACTCCTACCATGTTCCAAAACCCATTAATATTTTAAACGTGCCTCAATACTAGATGTTAATTCAGACTAGGTATAAAGATGACATTTTTTTATGATGAGGGTGGTGAAACACTGAACAGGTTTCCCAGACAGGTGGTAGATGTCCCATCCTTGGAAACACTCACAGTCAGGTTAGACAGGGCTCTGAGCACCCTGATGTACTTGAAGATGTTCCTGCTCATTGTAGGAGGGGAGACAAGATGGCCTTTAAACATCCCTTCCAACTCAAATGATTCTATGACTCTATGAATATTGAAGTGTTTCAAGACACTAATTAACACTGGAGTTAAAAGACATAGGAATACAGTCTCAAATTAGGTGCTCACAGCTTTAAAAAGTTACGTTAATGTTGGAAAATAGCACATCATATAATTATTATACTCATTCTGATCTACTTTGGTTTCCTTTTTAAATGGGTCAGCTAAGTCAAAGTGTTCCACCGCTCCCCACTGAAAGGAACACACAGCGACTGCCTGCCCTCACGCTGCCAGAAGAACACAGGAAACACAAGGCCTGCACTTTGGAATCCAGTTCTACTCCACGTGATGCTATCTTTAATTTACAGCTCAGAAAACACATACAAACATGTACTTCATAAAGTTAGACCTCTCTGGCTGCTCTTCTCACCTCTTCTATTCATCTTCATGCTGGTCACTTTAGTTGCACCAATTAACAGATGAGACTTGCATAGAATTTTTGTAAAACATTCTTTTTTCCCAAGCCTCCAGCTGCTACCAACTTGCCACCAGCAGCTCTATAGAAAATGTATTTCTATCAGAGGTGGATTTAAAATATTTTAAACTATCCAACTAAAAAGGAGAGTAAATCAAAATCCCTCAGTTCCGCTCTGTAGGAGGAATAAAAAAGGATTTGCCTTAAAAAAAAAAAAGAAATAGTGCTGCAGATGAGTCATAACAAATGCCTATAACCAGCCAAAAATTATGGTTTGTTTGTGTATATGTTTAAAACCAAATTTTGCCTTGAAACTGTCATCATCCTATGACACTCAAAATCTAGCTATCAAATCTCCTACAAAAGAAAGTACATTCCAGCTTCCAGGAAATAACACAGTAGCATACTGGAATGTAATAATTTATCCCAAGCAAGCCTAAATTCTGAGCATCATTCCCTTGTCACACTCCTGAATAAAGCAATCAAACCTGCAAATGTGTTTCAATTAGTAATGCTAACTGGCCACTAGATGGTACTCCGGAGAATACAGTCTGTTCCTCACAAAAAAAAAACAAAACCAAACACAACTTGGAGAACATGTAAGCTCCACCACATTCACTGAACACAGATTCATGCATTGCATCAGCTCCCACATAACAGTTTCCCTCATCTGACCTAAAACCAGACATAGCATTTGGCTGACTACATGGACATGAACATTATGACTGCATCTGTCTTTACAACTGCTTCTATACATGCTGAAGACTATCATCACATTCATACTTTCCAGGCAGAAATACAAAGCACACTTTCACTGTGTCAGACTGTAGTAATACTTCAGATCTATGAAGAATCAATCAGGATGCATCCAGATGCCCGTACACTGGCCTGATCCGGGAGCATCACAAGCAGGAACATAAAAGGGTGTGAACAAAGGAAATCACTGTCGTACAAGTTTGTCCTGTAATTGACTGTGATATCTTACTTGGAGCTGCCCAGAGCAACACCAAGAGCATTGCCCTTACTAGAGGAGAAGACAATTGAAGCCAAAGTACAGTAACTTTTTACATCTGATAGTGGCAGGACCCTTTCAATCACAGTTTTCAACTTTTAAGAGTTCATATTCTCCACAGGATGCTGTCAGAAAAAGAGACACCTAAAATTTCTCCATTTCTAAACTTGATCTTCACAATCCGTGTACAAGTCATTTACCCCCATTGCCTCAGTCCTATCTCTTAAATCATAATGGAGGTAAGACTTTACTTGCTACAGTGAAATGTTTTCAGCTGTGTAATTAAGAAGCTTATGAAACATTAAAAGTGCAGTCTTTCATAATCAATTAAAACATGTCTTCCAGGCTTCTATCTACTCTTGTTCTGAAGACATGAATGGATTAGAGAAACCACCACTTTCCAGTGTAGCTCATTTTAATGGCCAATTACATTCTCTGTTAAAATCAGTGCTTTACTTCCACCTACAAGGTGTGTGTGTGGGGGGGGTTGTTTGTGTTTGTGTCTTACTCCATTACTTTAAAAAAAGAAAAAAATAAAATCAGTATTCTAAGCTCTGGATGTAACTATTCCCATAATCAAATCAGCTCTCGTTTGTCATTTTTATGAGCTAACCACACTAATCTCAAGATTCATTCTGTAAGAACTTCTTCCCTTCAGAGCTGTATTTACAGGTTTCTCCTGTTTCCAATTCTCAATATCATTTTGAAAGGACCTCAGAATCACAAAACCATCTAAAATGATTTACAAAGAATGTAGAAGCAAGAGGTAAAGATCACATCCTTGCTCCTATTCTCCTGTTACTCATTCCAAGTATCAGCACTTGCTGATACTGAGGCACTCATATTGATCTCCATGATACCTTCTCTCTCTTTAAAGTCACAATGGAGGTATAGCACGCTTTTTTTATCATCACAATAGCAATTTTTTGCCATTACTTCACTTTCATGTGTCCTAAAATAAATTGTCTGAAGCGATCATTTATTAGGGAGTCTATATTGCTTTGAATTACCTCCCTGCTTTACTTAAAGAAACCAAACATATTAACAACTACTTTTATTTATATCTGAAATACCTTGCCAGCTCACTGGAAACACTGAATCTAATTCTACTAGAAACACTGTCATATTTCACAGTTCAGTTTCTGGAATAGGAAAAAAAGAATCACTCCAAAAAATATCCTCCATTCATAGCTAAACCACACATTGGCAGACGAGCCAAGGCCATTAGCATTGGACTCATCATGTATTTTAATAGTAAGAGCCATGCATGAACCCAGCAACTCTTATAAAGTTGCCGAAGCCCACCAATACGTTAGTAGCAATATTTATATTTTATCAGCACCAGTATTAAACACGAAATTGAATATACTTTGTCCAGTTCATGGGAATTGCTTTACCCTGGTCCTCTTTCTGGCAGATCCACTTCCCCTGACAGCGGGCTGTAAACAGGAATACTGACATCATAGCCTTGCCGGTAAGTCCATGTGGAGAAGCCTCCACCAGCCAGCAGAGCTCTGAAAAATACAAGAAAGTGAATTTAAATAGAGTATGCACACCACTCAATCTCTGAGCACACGTGTTTACTGATTGTCATTTCCAGAACATCAAGAAGATGCATGCTCTCAGATAAGTTCTTCCTTCAACTTTTGTCAGCGACATTTTTCATGTAGTTTTTAGGTTCACTTTAGTTTTTGTGAACTGGGCTTACTGCCAGATTGGATCTAGGCATCAACAGAATGCTTACGATTGCATATGATCACTGAGGAAAGGATCATTTTTGCATTAATATAGGGAAATTTAATCTATTGCAGTTATTATGATAATTTTGCATTTTTTGCAAGCTTACATGTCCTAAGTCAATTTTAATTTAAAGAAATATATTCTTAATTATTTATACCAGTTAACATATTCCTTGATGCCTGCACTAAAATAGGGCGCAGCACAGCTCTCAAAGTGTTAGAGACAAGCTATATTTCAGATACAAGTCCAGGTACAATATCATGGTATTTTGGCAGTTTACAGTAACTCCGGACTTCTCAGGCTGGAAAATAAAATGTAGCTTTTTGCAGTTGTATTTTCAAAGTGATCATACAAACTAGGGAAATTTGTTTTGTTTTTATATTTCACAAAATGCTATAAACAAAACTAACCTCCAACAATAGAGGCTGCTTGGGACACTTAAGTGATGGAGAGCATGGGAATCATCAAAGATGTAGAAAAAATTAAGATGAAATTCAACCTCCCAACAGGATCACCCTGATTGTCTGTGGCTTTTCCTAGATGGGATCACCTTTTGTTAAAGCTCTTCTGTGTGGCAAACAGAAGAGAATACGTGTACAGAAGCAAGCAATGCATCATTCACAATGCCAGAAAAAAAATGGGCTTGTTACTATCTCCTATCCTAAACCAGGCTTTTTTGAAATACACTCGTAGAGGACATCAGCTTTTCAGTTGCCATTTCATTTCCAGTGACCAGGTGGCACCATAAACACATCATCCTATTTCCAAAAGAAGCTCAGATTCAGCTGCTTTAGTAAGACTTCTCGGCTGATCAAACTTTCAGACCTTTGTCAGTAAACAGCAAGGTGTGCTATACTTTAAATTGCCCCAGGGATACTGGGTCTGCTTAAGGTACCATATGAAGTAGTTTGGAGAAAAATACTTCTCTGATTCCAGTTTCCCTCCTCTGTGGAAAGAAGCAGAACACAAATATGCCACTATGCTAGGCACTACAGAAAGGATCTTGAGGAGCTGTACCCATTGTAGCAGCTATGATTACAGCCAAAAGCTTTATTATCACAAGCTTGCATACTGTCACAGTTCAGATGGGGGCAGGCACACATCTCATCAATAATCGGAATAGACACACGAGAACAAAAGGTTAAGGTGAGACTGGAAGAGGCACTGACAATCCATTAGCTGATACTCTTGTTTTCAGGTATCACTGAATGAAATCCTTAGTACAGTGTTTGGAGAAGCAGTTTTTCCACAGCTGTTATAGAACAGATTATCTTTATACCTAATTATCATCCAAGACCTATCATTTGCTCCCATCGGAACACAACACTCTGGATAAACATCAGTATGTCCTGCCTGTTCTAACCTCCATCAGATGTCCCACAGGATACTTCACTTCCTGCTCTGAGCTGCAGCACAGTTGTTCGGTGTTCAAACACCACGATCACACTTTGCCATAAATGTGACTTCACCCAAGTAGTCAAGCAAGCAATCCTAACTGTCTTTTAAGAAGCTCTTTGAAAATCCCAGGCTCTGGATTAAAGAATCTGGATTAGAGATGCATTTCAGCTTGATGACAATTACAAAATCAAAACGACTTGCACTTTATTACTTTTCACTCATAACACAAAATATAGTAGGAGCAGAAATCAACTCGAGAACAGGATGATAAATCAAGTACGTGCTGAGTGAGAATTTATGTTCCAAATCAAGTGATTATTCTGGATTCCTTTGCAATGTTCCTTTGCTTTGATGACACGTACAATGCTGCTATGACTAGGTCTCACCCTTGAAGCTGCATGTTCTATGTCTTATCCATATTAACTCAGTTACAAGCAGGGAGAAAAAACTGGCATGGGTATTGCTATTCCTGCACTTCATATCCCCCTCCTCTTTTTTTAACCCCCCCTAATTGGGAAACTACAACCAGATTGTTTTAACTGGATCCGGTGAAAACATGACAACACCTCATCAGCCCTGAGAAAGCAGGTGTGTGTCATGCAGATTTTTACCTAAATAAACCCACAGGGAACCAACACCAGTTAAATAACCACTCAGCTTTTCATTGTACGGTGCAATAAGGGAGGGGAGATGTTAACTCCTAATGTACTCAGGACAAATAATTTTTAAATTGCACTGATCAGTGAGAAGTGAGCCTGTTCCTGAGCAACTTTTCACTGCTTTTCAGATATTGATCCTTCTTTCTCTCCAAAAAGTGCCACAGCTGGTCTGTATTCTAAATGTTTCTGCCCAGCTGCCATCATCATCAGCTTTCTGCAGAACTTCACAGACCAGTGAAACCAAATTCATCAACTGAAGCAGAACAAAAAAGTATCTTAGTTCATATGTTCAATTCAACAGCTACAGAGTAGCTTTACAAAAGAAATCCTTTCATCCTCATTATTGTACCAAATTCAATAGCACTTATTAACAAATAATAAAGAGCTTATTTGTTAAGTTTTATGGCAGGAGATTACATATGTTATGGCAGCTAATACCAGCAACATAGCCTCCATGCCCACAAGGCAGAGTTCCATCTTTGAAATTATGCAATAAAGCACTTTTACACTGTCTTTCGAAGTTGGATTTAAAGATTTAACAAACAAACAAACCCTTAGTGAGGTAAGTTAGCTAAAGACTTTTCCAGATGTAAAAATATCATATAACTGAATTCCCTTTTGTGTATAAGATCTTATTTAACCTAGATTAATATTCTGCAGCAAATCAACAGAACACAACTCTATCAAACCCTATGATCCACTACCATTCAACTATGTATGATCTCAAGTACCTGCTGAATTGAGAAGGCAGGCCACACTCCCTGTGCAAACTTCACAAATATTACCTGTGTATTTCATGAGTGATCTACAAAATCCCACAAATCCAGCCTTTCTGGAGTTGTACTGGCGCAATTCAGACCAGTCATTCAAAGCCAATTGAACTCTGTCAACATACCTTTATGTTGGCCTGCAGCCTCTCACCCTGTGATGCTACAAACAACTGCCCTTCACGTTTTGTTAACTACCCAATCTGTCATACCTGTGGACGTTCCCAAATTAAGAAAACGCATACAGGTCGCTTGTTCTGTTAGACACAACCTAAGATCTCCACGGGTCTCCAAAATCATACTGTAACCTCATACTGCACCACTCGGGCCCTTCCAGGACTAGGTCCACACTACTGACTTTTTCACAGATCCTTTGTCTTCACACCTGTGACCCGTAGTACAGGTTCTGTACTACACTGAATACAGTCTACCTTTTGGCTGCCTACAAAAAGGAGTTTCCACCTTTTCTCCATCCCAAGCACTGTTATTGCCTCTCTTATGTATTACAGCTAGTGATTGTACAGCTGCAGGGTGAGCCAGTTTGGCAAGCTACAACAACACCTGTATGCCAAAAAATATTTGATTTTTTAATTCAAATTACTCGGCTTTCCATGTTAGCATGACAAACACCTAGAACAAACACCTACCAAAATAGTACATTTCCTGCATATTAAGCCAAGACACATAAGGCCAAATGTAAATGGACATTTGACACAAAAAAGGAAAAAAAAGAGTTGTGCAGTGTAAGAAATCTACTGCATTCAATTAATAAATCTACTTCTTCGATAGACATATGCATCCACAAACACACAGTCCCAGAGGAGTCCATTCCATTAAACAGAGTATTGTCAAATGAAAATTCCCCTTAAGAAGTATAAATCTTAAGATAACAAATGCAAGTATTTACTAACAGATTAACAGATTTAGTTATGTAAGAATGATGCTCGACTGCCCTCTTCAGGCTAACTCATACGCATATAACATTTCATACAGAGAAATAAAAACCTAAAGCCTTACTTCACAGTCAGTGATGTAATTACAATGAGTAAACTTATTCTTTGAACGTGTCCAGAAAAAACATGTTCTGTTCTGGCATTGAACGATGTTTTAAATCATCTTTTGTGCAAAGAAATCAAGATACACTCCATACACAAAGATCCCATATCTCAGGCAAGATTTTGTTGACATTTAGCAGAAGAAAGTTAACCTTCACCTTCAAGAGAGGGACTGGTTACATAGGACCTAACTCAGCAGAACTAAGCACATATAGGCTAATCTAATAGAAACATATTTAGTAACAGTATCTAAGCTAAATAAGTTTAACCGCCTTTCCTCTTCCAAAAGGAAACTATTCTGTGAGTGAAAAGTCAGCTCAGGATTCACACCTTTTAAGTTTCTGACAAATATTTTCAAAACACAGTTGTCAGAGAATAACTAAGCGCTTCTGTCAATTACTAATACAGTGTAATTGTTAAGATAACAAGAACTATTGAAATTCGCTATAGTTTTGCCAAGTAGAACAGCTGCATTAAAATGCCCTTGAAGCATCTGACTTCTATCAGAAAGTTGCAGCTACAATCAATCTTGAACTTCTAATTTAAATCAAATGGGATGTTCTGTAAAGCGTTCAGGTTCAGTAACGTTCAAGATACAGGTCTAACCTCAAGACTCTCTGTCCTTACAGCAAGCTCAACAGTTAAGAGCAAATGCTGACAGCCCCAGGATGGGGCTAAACTGTCAGATTTCAGGAGCAAACACTTGTCCTATATATGACAGGGACTTCTTTACCTCCCTTTTTTGAGACGAGATGAAGTCACATGCCAGCTTTGTAAAGGTTAAGGAGTATGTCCTTTGCTATCAGCTACACTTGTGAGCTTGTTGCTTCTTCAATGGCATTTAAACCCAGATCTGTGGATTCAAACACAGCACAACACGTACCTATCTCTAGGAACATCTAAAGCAGTGTTATAATCTGGTGGCCCTCCAGGCAGCATATTGAAGAGCAAGTGGTTTGTGCCTCGATCCCACCTAAGGCAAAAGAAGAAACAGACAACAATTAGAAAGGTGTTCTCTACATATGGATGGTACGTTCTGTCAAAGCCTAGCTCTGGCTTTGACTCACTGCATCTCCCCCTCCAGCATTAACCTTTGTTTTTTTCCACTTTGTGTTCTTTAAATTCACACACTCAAGTTTCGGTAAGTACCTGGATAACTGTGCCAAAGCCTGAGCTGTCTCCTTTATACGGAGCGCATTCTGATTGAGGACATCTATGGATGGCACAAAAAGGCAGGCCCGATTGACATCGTCAGTGTAGAATTCACTGTCAGAGATGGCAGTTAGCAGCTCATTGTATTCCCTGGAAATGGTGTTGCTCACCGACGTCCCATATTCATCCACATACTTTTTCAGGGAGTAGATGTATACCTTGATTTTGTTTTTGGGATTGAAGCCACATCGATAGACATCAAAGCAGGTGTGCATCCTGCAGCTGAGGTCCCCCCGCTCAGGAATGGGGCTATCAGCAGGAAGCTTGACCACAGGCACATCATGGACACTGCGTTTTTCAACCGTCCAGTCACTGGATGACTCAATGGAGTGAGGCCAGAACTGGAACATTCCTGTGGCAATTAGGCCAAGCAGAACTATGGAAAAGAGAGTGATGTAGTAGATGCGATGCTTGGTTTTCATTCTTGGGATGAGGGCTGGACCCCGGGTGTTATATTTGGCTGACGCACACATAATGGAATCAATTATCTCTTGCCTCTACAAAATAGAAGGAGAGAGGTTTTAGGATGAACTCTGGAAGAGACAGTTATCACAATGCAGAGAAACATCCAGTTAACCCTTTCAGGTGAGGTTCTTTGCCTCAGCAGATTACAGTAAAATTTCTTCAGATGCTCCCATGTCCCACCAGAACGTAAGATGCCAACTGGGACTGCCACTTAGCAAGGATAACATGAGGCTGATCTGCTGGATCTGGTTGTAATGAAGTGATGTCGACTAGTTAAAAACCACAAGTCAGAAAAGTGCCCATGGCTTAGGCAGTGAGGGGAGGAGAAGAAATCTCAAACACTGCAGACGCAGGGAGTCCTCATAGATGCCACTTCACTTACGTCTAAGTATATTCACAGTGAATACTAATAAAAAAAATAAAATGCTCATCTACAAGTGAAGAGAAACAACCTGGATAGTCCACACAAAGGGCTTATAATGGGGCATCACACAGAACTTAGGATCATGACACTGCTTCTACTGTAAAGGTTGCTGTCAAACTGAATTTTACAGGAGCCCCAGCATATCCGACTAGAATCATGCTAAACTACTTCTGGCAAGAAAAAGGAATTAATTTGTCATCTTTGTCAATGTGGTTTGGGGACAAAAAAGTGTTCTGTGAGCTGCTGCTGCAGCTATGTTAAGAAAAGCATTTAAATGATAGTTCACTATAGTCTGAATAACACTTGTAGTGAAAAACTTAATGTAATAGAAAGTATCACAGAGTCACACAACTAGTGTCACCTTTGATGTTTCTTACAAGTTTTTACACACAGAATGGTTCCTGTGAGAGGCAATTTATATTAACCACAGATTGAAGAATCAGTTATTTGTTGCATGCAAAAACCTGTGTAGGTTTTCAGCTAAAGCTTCCAACCTGAACTCTCCACAGTGGAAGCTTTTTAAAGGTAGCAAGCATGTTTTTCCTGCAGAAGAATGTGAATGGTATAATTATGTTCTCCTTTTGGACATATGGGATGTTTTCTTGCTTTGAGAGCAAGAAAGTAAGTCTGACAGTCAACTGTACAGTAGACAACATACATGAATGAAATAAGTATCATTAAGGCATTAAACGGTCTTTACAACAAACTGGATTATGTTTATTTGGCAGCTCTTAAGAAAAGACTTAGAATGGGGTGGCTAACACATGAAGTGATTGCACTTACATACAGCAGCACAAAAATCATCTCAGACGCTAGTAAATATGCCACTTTTAACAGTTGCTCTCATCGATGTATATTCACATTCCGATTCTGAAGACAGCTTTTAAAGCCTACTGTACAAGACAATACACGTGTGATGCTCTTATCAGGACAGACGCCAGAATACTGCGTTACTATCAGTTTTATAACTAAAAACTTTCCACACATTTCTGACAGTTAACCACGTCATTCCTCCTTCCTGAATACAGCACCAGAACCACTTGCACTACGACAAAGATTACACATTTGCAGCAAGCATTTGAGTCACTCAGCAAAGCTGTCTAGACCCAAGCCTGGAGGGGAAAAAAAAAAACCTCAATGAAATGTAATTCTCCATCCATGGAATCGCTTAATCACTTTATACTGCACGCTTGGGCAACCTGCAGACACAAACCCGAGCATTTGGAGTATTAGAATTAGCAGGAATAAGACTGACCAGCTAAACAGGTGGCAACGTGACTCCGGGATGTAACAGCCGCCTGCGGAGGGCCGCCGCAGGCTCGGCAGGGCCCAAGCTGACCCGGGCGCCGCGCTGCCCGGAACACAACCGGCAGGAGCTCGGCCCTCCGCGGCTCCCCCACCTCCTGCTTTCCTTGCCCACCCGCAACAGCCCAGCGGACGGAACCGCCGTGGGCAAGGGGCAGGAGACACGGCCCGGCACGGCCGGGGCTGCGGGCAACACCCGCGACAGTCCAGTCCAGCCCAGTCCAGTCCAGCCCGGCCCGGCCCGGCCCGGCCCGGCCTCCCCACACGGGGCCGGCCAGAGCGCGCCGCGACCTCCCGCCGCCTGCCGCCCACACTCACCTCCGCCCGCAGTCGCTCGGGCCCCACCGCCCACGCCGCCAGCTCGCTGGCGGCCGCACAGAGCGGGGCTNGGGAGGGCGGCGCTGCGGGGCGAGGTCAGGGCCCGGCGCGGCCCCAGCGCGGCCCCAGCGCGGCCCCAGTGCGGGCTGCGGCGCCGGGCCGGGCAAGGCAAGGCAAGAGAAGAGCGCCGTGCTGCTCGGCAGTCGAGGCCCTGCCAACACTCACCGGGTGCGGGGCTTTAACACCCTTTTGAACTGAGCTGGGACTTTAGCCCCGGTTTGGGAAGAAAACCAGCGTTTTCAAACTGCAAACATTTGCAGGCCAAGGCCGTGCCCTCTTCTCCTGCCCTACCTCACCTTCCTGCCTCCACAGCCCGGGTGCCACAGCCATGTACGGCCACGACACGCTGGCGGGCTCCCGGCCCTGGCCGCCTTCCGAAGCCAGCTTTGCGTTTTGGGGAGTTTTCTTCACTGTTGGTGGTTTTCCTTCCAGCACTGGGCCGGATTTAGCCCCTCCCCGGTCAGAGAAGCCCGGCTGCAGGATGCCGGACGGCCTCTCCCCACCGAAGGGGCGCTGGGGCAATGGTAGTGTTTATCCGGGTGTACAAAACCTATACCGATGAGCCGCCAGCGCCCTGCTTGTCCATACATTTGCATTCCTGGCTCACTTTCTTACAGTTCTCTACACCTTTCCAAGACTTGGGCTTTCTCACTGACCAAGGACTTTTTGGGTCATGTGTCGCTTTCCAACTTGCTGGATCACACTACTTGAGTGAGAAAAAACCCCAAACCCACACTTTTCCCAAGCTCTTCTCAAGAGTAACTTGAACCAACCTCCGTCTCTCCTGACAGAAGACAGAGCAGGACAAATTTCTTGCACAAAACTCCAGCTGTGCCAGAATCACAGACATCAGTTTCACTCCCCAAAACAGGAGATGACTTGGTTTGTAGGCAAACTGACCCTTTG
>VXBL01004072.1:46927-70112 GCA_013400195.1 Aramus guarauna | reverse complement strand
AAAAAAAAGAAAAAAAAGTAGGTAAGATGCTGCAGCTGAACCACACACACCGCAACCACGCAGCGGAGACACTTCAGCAGGACCAGTGTAGTGCCCCTCTTCACCTTTCCCTGCTCTCTGGGCTGATACCAGCAGACGCTGACTACGTTCCAGGCCACTGAGGTGAAAAAAAGGACTTCTTTACTTCTCCCACCTGTAAACAGCTCTCACTTCTCTACTGTCTCTCCTCTTCTGCCAATGTGAAGACAGATACGGGCTGTTTGAGGAGCAAGTCCTCTGTTTAGTAAAGCTGCAGGACTGTAGGGCACATTGCAGCAGCCATGGAGCCACCAGAGCTCAGCAATGTGCTGCCATGCTAACTTCTCCTGCTGCAGCCCCTTCAGCTGCCTGACTTCTGGGCCAGAGGCATCTCCAGTCTGCTACCTGCTCTCTGCTGCCTGGGATACGAGGCATGCAGGGTGGGGAGACAGGCCAGGTCTGGTCTTACCCTGTCATCCTTGGTTGTTTAAAAGGCTCCTACCATGTGTATCTCACAGTGTCAGCTTTTGCTGGCCTGAAATGTATTATTCTCCTCTTCAATTTTTCTTGTATCCATTTTTATATATTTGTATCTTATGTACAATGGTGTACTATCCTATGATGTATATCTGTGAAAGGATGGGGGTTTGTACCTGTCTAAACTGAGTCTCTCTCTCTCACACACACACAGAGTACAGTGTCCTTAAGGAGTCTTGACTGTCAGCAATGGGTTAGTTTTCTTTCACTTCACCTGCCCTTGGGAAAACTGCTTTCTGCAAAGCCGTCCAACATGCACGCACAGAGACAGCTCGGTACTCCCACAAGAAAGGAGAAACGCTGTCACTGCAGTGCTTTCTTGTCTTTCTCTCAACCTCTTCTCACACACGTTGCATAGCAGGTGATGTAGCACTGTCCTCAGGCTCACTGCTAACTTCTTCATTCTGTCTGTGACATTCAAAGCCAACAACAGAAAGGACTCAGATCTTAAAAGTGTCTCTTCTGAGCCGGTACTGGCTTTTTCCTCCTCCCTAGTGCAAGTTACTAGGGTTTGTTAGAGCATATAACGTTTCTGGTTTCAACCCATCAGCTTGAAATTGCTGCAAGCTGCCCCATTCATAAACCAGAGGCAGGAACTCTCCTTCTGGAGGGTGACTGGACAGTGTCCGATTTTATGAATCGGAAGGGGCACCATTCGTGCTGGGGCTGCTGGGACGAGCATGTAGATCTCTGCAGCAATGGTGTGGATCTCATCACCGTGAGCCTGGATGTGACTGAGATGGGGAGGGGGATGCACAGCCCTGTCGCGTGACAGGGACACTGGCTGGTCCACGTGCGGCCGGGGGGGCCGGGGATCGCCGAGCGCAGCCTGCGCCAGCCCATGCGGTGCCCACGGGCGCTTCCTCTGCCTCCCTGCTCTGTCAGAAGCAAGTGCATCGAATCAATTGTAGCTGAAATATTCTTGGAGGCTTGATGATCATTTCATCCATGTAGGAAAATTTGGAAAGTAGTGCAATTTTATTAAAAGGTAGAATTAAAGAAATGCAAGCACCATCAGCTATTTTATTTCAAAATAGCAAGAAAAATGGAGGATGTAGTCTGCTTTGATAGAGATTTCCCTGAAACCACATCAGGGAGCCTGTTTATATTCTAGTGATGTAGCTAAGCCAGACAAGTCTGCAGCACAGCATCTATTTTTAGACTCCAGGTTGCCATTTATAGCTTGTAAAAATATTCATCAGCATCTGGATAACAGGCTATCAATTTTTATAAATGCACAAGAGAAATCAGATATTTTACCTCTTTGCTTTGCCCTTTTATGTCCTGTGTTATATGACTCTTTGGGGGTCACCTGGGAATTTGTTTTTAAGGGCTTTAGCATCACAGCATACCTTTGCCTGCTGTCGCATACAGCATCATGTATTTTCTGCTGGGATGATCAGTATACAGAAGAGAAAGAAACACTCAGAGACCCTTCTGATACTGTGTCTCATAAAGCAGCTGCATGTGAGGTTATGGTGCACCTTATGCAGTCAGTGCTGGAAGCACATTCTGAAAACACCTTTATAGTAAAAGGAGATAATTTTAAAAGGCAAATATGAAGGGGAAAACAAATGTCTTGGGGACATCTTTTATGTTTGGCATAGCATAACTAAGAAATCATAGCTCATTTTTTTTTTCTTCTGAAAAAATTGTAAATGACTACTACCAATATATAAGGTATTGGACTAAATGAAAGAGTTTCTAATATAAGAAAAAGCAGGATATTGCAACAGCCAGGTCATTGCCTTGGTTCACTATTTTGCTTTATGTCTTACAACCAAATGATGCCCTCATTTATATCACTTGAGTTTATAATTAGTCTGATCAATAAACTGTGCCTAGCAGCCCATTGCACAATTTTATCTCTTGAGCCAGTCCATCGTACACCTCCAGTGCTGGTGGTTTGTGACTGATGCCACTGGTCAATACAGTGATCTTCCTGGTGGTTGTAACTCTACGTCCTCTACTGCTTTCCTGAATTTAAGGGAAAAAGAAATGTAAATATACTTTGGAGGTCTGCTGCTATAACTTATGTTGAAGGATGTGAGACATGAGGATATTCAGTTAGGCAAGTGTTCCCTTCAATGAAACTGTAATGTGGCAGAAACATGCAGATAGAAACACTCTGTCAGTGTACTCCCCCTCACCCCCCTCTAAAGCTTTCAGCTGTCACGGTTTGCAGATGCGTTAATCTTTAATCAATTGGATGCTTTCTGAAGTGAGGTATTCAGGGAACGAACAGGTCATGAGAAGCGTTCGCCTAGAATAACCAAGTGGTCGTGCATGAGCTTTGCCATCAGACCTTGCTGAATAGCAGCAGGGAATAGAGAGAGACCTAAAAATAGCCTTTCCTTGCAGTGTTTTTCCAGACTATTTTTGATTCTTCATTTTGATAAGGTCGACTGGCTATTTGCTAAAAATAACCAATCCGGGCAAACTGAGGACAAAAAGTAGAGTATTTATAACCATCTCAGACTCTTTAGTACATTTGTTGGCTGCAGATAATCTAGGATCTTGTCATCGGTTGGTTGCCAGTGTTTTATGTAAGTTGGTAATAAATAAAGCATTAATTGGAATGAAGAACGAGTGTATCTTGCCACTCTGATTTTCTCAGATGGAATACACATCTCTTTGTGTGTGTATATATATCCTTGTAGGTTACCTTGCCCTGTTCTTCATGATGCGGACTGAATTGCTACAGAAAGAACCAAAACAATTCCCTGTTATGTCGGCCAATCTTACAAAAAAAGCTGCATATGCAATTAAAAATGCAAAAGCAGCTTTATCCTTTTGCATACCCGGTACTTGAGATGCAGAATTTTTCGAGGGGTGATTCACATAGCTTCCTCCATGAGAAGGTTTATATCCACCTCTTGTGTGCCACCGTCTCACTGATAAAATAACATCACCACTCTGCCAGCAGCACGAGAGCGACAGAAGGATTCTGTAACCAAGTAACTGGAGGAGGACTGCAGAGAAATTGTCAATATAAGTGATAATTTGACCCTAAGGCAGGTTTTAAGAAACTGGGTGGTTTTGGGAATGGGGAGGGAGCACACAGCAGTCAGCCCAGCTGCACGCTCTGTTGGATGCATTCTAATAGAGAAAGACAACAATTAAGGTATTAGCATTTGTTTAGAAAAAAATCTATCATACTGTACTTTTGAGCAGCTGCCTTTTTTCAATTAATGTAGAGAACTATTACGTTTTTAGTGAATATTTTCCCTTACAGGTGTTTTGCTTGGGATCTATTCAATTTCTGCAAGGAAAACTCATCTTCCCAGATTAATTCCTTAAGTGTGCATGATCCTTCATAAATATTTGGAATGGGCCCCACCTATGCTGTTTACTTAACTGTAGTGTAACACAGGTTAATAAATTGGAGATTCACAGATTCTCCCCTCCCACAACCATGGACATGTCAAGGGTAGACTTTTCAAAGTATGTTAGGGAAGTTTCTATGACTGAGAGCTGTGCTGTATGGGAAATTCCCACCTCTAATCTGAAAAAGGTGAACATTTCTCTGGAGCAGAGATAAAAGAAGGAAAAAAAGAGAGAGAGACTGGAACATGGCAAGGACTGTCAAATCATCTAGGATCCTCTCTGTGCTCAAATGATTTATAACCTGAACACAAAAATTCTATGCAAAGTGGATTTTATCGTCCTGTTTAATTACAGCAGACACAACCAATGAAGGCACAGTGTTATCTTGATTGCATTTCTTATTTTAGACAAAATGCAGCAAATTTTAAAAATATAAATCTGACTAGCCTCATCACTCTTCTGGGGAAACTGGCTGCTCAGGGCTTGAACAGGCATATGCTTCACTGAATAAAAAACTGGCTGGCTGGCTGGGCCCAAAGAGTTGTGGTGAATGGAGTTAAATCCAGTTGGTGGCTGCTCACAAGTGGTGTTCCTCAGGGCTCAGTACTAGAACCAGTTCTGCTTAATATCTTTATCAATAATCTGGACGAGGGGATCAAGCGCACCCTCAGAAAGTTTGCAGACAACACCAAGTTGGGTGGAGTGTTGATCTGCTTGAGGGTAGGAAGGCTCTGCAGAGGGATCTGGTCCTGCACTTGGGTCACAACAACCCCCTGCAATGCTACAGGCTTGGGGAAGAGCGGCTGGAAAGCTGCCTGGTGGAAAAGGACCTGGGGGTGTTGGTCAACAGCCGGCTGAATATGAGCCAGCAGTGTGCCCAGGTGGCCAAGAAGGCCAACAGCATCCTGGCTTGTGTAAGAATTAGTGTGGCCAGCAGGACTAGGGAAGGGATTGTCTCCCTGTACTCAGCACTGGGGAGGCTTCACCTCAAGTGCTGTGTTCAGTTTTGAGGCTACAAGACAGACATTGAGGTGCTGGAGTGTGTCCAGAGAAGGGCAACGAAGCTGGTGAATGGTCTAGAGCACAAGGCTTATGAGGAGCAGCTGAGGGAGCTGGGATTGTTTAGCCTGGAGAAAAGGAGGCTGAGGGGAGACCTTCTCACTCTCTACATCTCCCTGAAAGGAGGTTGTAGCAAGGTGGGTGCCTTTTTTCCCAAGTAGCAAGTGATAGGTCGAAAGAAAACGGCCTCAAGTTGCACCAGGGGTGGCTTAGATCGGATCTGAGGACAAATGTCTTCCCCAAAAGGGTTGTCAAGCATTGGAACAGGCTGCCCAGGTAAGCGGTTGAGTCACCATCCCTGGAGGTATTTCAAAGAGGTGTAGATGTGGCCCTGAGGGATGTGGCTGTATGGTTGACTTGGCAGGGTTACGTTGAGAGTTGGACTCGATGATCTAAAAGGTCTTGTCCAACCTAAACAATTCTATGATTCTATGATCATTTCAGGTACTGCTGTGTTTGCCTATTGCTTGACAATCTGGTAAAAGAGACAAATGCGGGGGAGGAGGACAGTCCTTGATAATTTCTCTATAAATTTTTGTTTGTTTGTTTGTTTCTCCTGTAGAGATTTGCCACACAGGAAGACCATTAATAACAATGATGAGAAAGCACCTAACATGGAGGTAGCAGAAAGAACAAACAATTTCTATAGGCAGAGCCTGTGTTTTTTCTGTCAGGGTATTCTTACAGCAAGTAAGAGCTGATTTAACTGCTATATAGATATACACGGGACTTTCTAAATGTTTACCAATTCTTTTCAACCAGTAAAGGTCATTTTCAAAATTTATGGTGTTTGTACAGACAAAACAAATGTTGCTTTTTCCAACAGCAGACTTATAACATCATATTTCTCTCTAGCCTAATTTCCAGATATTTTGAGTTCCTGTGACCAAATTAACATTCCTCAGTGGAGAGGTCCTCAGGCAGGCGTTAAATCTGAAGAAACCCCATGGAAAATATTCCATTCAACAAAGTGTGCGTCTGTCCTGTTACTCTGAGTTACAGCAAGCTCAGATGGAAGTGCCTGTGGGCCGTAATATATTAGCTGTGAGGATTTTGAAAGTGTATTACACCCTCTTTCCCACAGAGAGGTGTGCTTTTCTAGCTGCTTCCACACAGAGACAGTACAATAAACCCGCTTTCTCAGTGGTAAACATCTACGGGTGAAAACCTTATTATATTAATTGTTACTATTGTATATTAACATACTCCAACCATAGGAATGACCAGAAGACCAAAAGAAAATGAGGGGCAATTAATGGGTTGAGTTTGATAAAGGAATCCCCTGAAACACCGCTTCGACTAATGCCTATACAGTCTTACCTGGGTCTTCAAAGAGCTTTCTCCCTCAATTTTTGTTGCTGAGACCCTCCTTGGGATACATAAGTAAGAGGGGGCAAACGAGTAAATCCATTTGTGTTTTGGCTGTACATCTCATCTCCCATTCCATTAAGACCTGTCCTGTGCTATAACTTTCTTTGTAGAAACCCAAGAGCAAATAGCAAATAAATTATTATAAACAATGTACTTAAAAATACTGTACATGGACAAATGCCAAACTAATAAGCAAATATGATGCTTATAACTATCCCTTATAGTCATCTTAACAATCACCTCACCAACCCTGCCTCATTGCTGGCATGTGAGAGAAGGACTGGTTACTTCTAACAGCCACCAGATGCAGCACTATCTTCTCCTCAGCCACTGGTCAGACTCTCCTTCTCACTGTCCAGGCAATTCTCCACTGTCACCTCATCAAAGTGCAGTCGCATTATTTGCTACCTATGCCTTGGTAATTTGGTTTATGATATAGACATATGTTTTTGTCACTCATTATGACATGCCCATCTGCCCAAATCTACGATGGCCAAGAACAAAACCAACAAAGCCACAATGGTATCACTGTGAGCCATCCATCGCTGACATCCCACCTCACAAAGTAGCTGTAAAATGAAAGCTGTTTTACCTGAAGATTGAACCAAAGAATAATCTGAATTTCCCGTTAACTCTCAATACTACCCTTCTCTTAAAAATGATCCATAGAGAAGAAATCTAAGAAAGATGCATGTTTTTCATGGGACCAAGGATTTTTTCCCTGCCTTTCCAATTTCATATTGGAGGCTTGATCAGAAGAGTAGAAGACAGTTCTTCACTCGTGATCAGCAAATTCCAACTGTTTTGACAGCACAGAGGTTAGCCTAAATTTTATCTTTCAACTCTCTAATTCATTATATAAACAGATTTCATAACGCCACCAGGATGAAACTTGCTTACTATTAGAACAAATTACAGGAGGAAAAGGCACACTTCAGTTCAGTTTTCATGGGCAATTTCCTTGAACTCTGGATTAATATATATGCACAAAGACAAGTTTAAAGTCCCTTAAGATATCTAAAATTTTATAGTACCAGAAATTAAAGAGCTTTGTATCTATGAAAGAAGCTTTCCAACTGAAATACTTTATCAGCAGCATAGAGGAAGCAGTGTCTGTTAAAATGGAAAAGAGAGGAAGGAGAGGAGAACACCGTTTAGTCAAAAAATTACCCTGCAAATTGACAAACATAGCTAAAAAAATGCCTTAATTACCCTAATAATGGTGGAAGGTGCCACCTTGGAAGCCTGTGGGCTTAAAGGAGGTACAGGTAGCACGGTGGCAGAAGCAGCATTCTCTGCATTGTCCTGGCAATATACCTCACTGCTAACCAGAAGGGATGAACTTCCAGGAGCAGGAGGGCTGCAGAAAGAACATCTACTTTCAATCGGTTCTCCATTCTTAGCTCTTTTGTGGACACTGTGCCAAGATGTCAATGGATGCGGTTTATTTATATGAATAAAAAACAGAAAGATAGAAACAAAAACGGGCATTTCACCAACCAAGAGTGTTGTATACTGTCTGATCTGAGGTTACACTGGAAACCAGCTCAAAATTAAAAGCTTCACACAACTCAGACTACGTAACTATGGTCCTAGGAGCCTTACCCATGCAGATGAACCTGTAGACATGCTTATTTACTCTTTGCTGAGGCTAAGTTAGGGCTGACACTGGGTTCTACCTCCCAAAAACACCTCTTTGCAAAAGCAGTCATCTTCTGGCCCAAAAATCGTTAATTACATCTGATCATCATTTGGGAAAAGGGAAGCTTTACACATTTTAACCATCTCAAGCCTCTGTCCTCCTGGAAAAGGTGAAATAAGAAGCATAAAAAAATGACATCACAGGACCTTGTAAGAGAGTTAAGAGCATATTCATTAGAAATGAAATACAAAATACAGTGATGCCGCAGGACAGGGGGCAGCAGGCAAACACGACCCCCACCATTCCCTACCCTCACCCCAATCCACGGAATGCACCTATATAATACAAATTAGAGATCTCAAACAGGGGAGAGGAGGGCTTTTACAAAGTTATTTTCTTGCTATACAGAAAATATATTATTTGCTGGAAGTCACTGCTGAGCTGTTAGGGGTCCAGGGTCAGTCATTGCTCAGGACACCCCCTGAAGGCACACTGACCCCTACTGCTTCCCCACCAGTTTGCTGAACACATCATAGATCTCTGGCTTTTCCTGTGCAAACTGCTCGGCTGTATTTTTCTGTAGCCAGTCAGATGAACGCATCTGTTGCTGCAGGAGGCCAATGAGGTCACCAAGGTTAGAGCTACTGGCACAGGTAGGCTCCTGGTGGCGGGACACAAATATGACTTCATCTGTGCTATCTGCTTTGCCATCCTGATCTGACTGACAAGGTTGCTCCTTCTCCTCAGCCAGTATCTCCTGCTCCCGCTCTTCCAAAACTTTGCGGATCCTTTGCATACCTGCAGTGGTATAAGGAGGAGAAACACTAGTGGATTAGTTTACCCACAAGCATCCCCAGATTGGTCAGATCCAGAAAAAAATTGGAGAATGGAAGGAAAGGACGAATGGAGAAGATGAGGGTAATAATAATAGGATAAGTTTAGGGTGAAGGAGAGGAAGAAACAGTGGTGCAGAAATTCAGGTGGGAAGAAAAAGAGAAGAAAACATTACTCACCTAACTGTAGCCGGTGGGTCTTGTCAGCAAAGATGATGCGGAACCATCCGGGTTCACTGCATTCAAAAGCTTTACCACAGGACAGGAGGACCTTGTTATCCAGAAAACGCCTCCAGAGCAGCATCTCCTCCTCAAATGTGCCCGTCCTAAGGTACTAAGAGAGTCAGCAGAAGGGCTAAAGGTTAGTAATATATAGGCTAACTCACTGAGATCCTCATGAATTTGTGATTCCCATGAGGTCTGCAAAGGCCAGGGGAGACACCTTTTACCTCTGAAGTACAGCATTTCTGATATAAAGGAAGAAATGGGGAGGAAAGTAGCTTGAGAACAGTAAGATTCCTGCAAGGAGGGAAATGCACAGACAGACGAAAGGAAAAGAACGGACAGAAATACCAGGCAGCCCTTCCCTCTGCTCATCAGACAACAGATTTGTTAAAACAAAATGCTTATCACAATATTAAACTTTCCTCTAGATGCAGATGCACCAAGTACCTGCCCTCATCCCAGGAGAAGCCTCCCTTCCTAAGACTACCAACCTTTCGGAAATCAATCCAGACAAAGAAGCCTGCATTGCGGTTGAGAAAAGGAACCCCAAGTGTCTTCAGCTCATCTGTCACATACTTATGGGCAGCTTTTAGGCGGGCATGGTTGGCCCTCAGGTACACCTGATTGATCCAGTCTGACCAGAAGGAGAAGAAAAAGAAAAAAAAATAAATCACAAACTGAGAAAGAGTTTAGATCTGTTCAAGTTTCCAAGACACTCACAGTGCCTTTTTCCATTTCACCCTTCATCTCCTTTTTTTGTTTTCTGTTTCCTCAAATAGCAGAAAGAGGGACAAGAACTATTTAGCAGTTTCTTGGCTGTGCAGAATATGTTCTTTACCTTCCTGAGGAAGTTTCTCTACATTCATAGCTCTCAGTTGTTACTGTTAGCACTCCATCCAGGCAAAGCTAGAAATCCAGTTCCATTTCCTTCATCCACAAGCCTGTATTCTTTGTTTCTGCTCAGCTGGTTCTATACAACACTGGCTATTTCTACAAAAATAGCTATTGCACTTCTTCAAAGCTGCTCCTCTAATTCTGCTGATCAGGAGCTCTGCAGAAACGGTTCTTTTCTATAGAGCTGTCAGCCTCATGTTAAATGGGCACCTTCAGGATTACAGAAGACTGTCAATTTAGTTGTACAAACAGGAGACCACTTGGGAAAGTAAGGGGAGGGGATCCCCCAGGTACCAAGACACAAAGAACAGCAGAGGATCATACATGGAGCTACCGACTCACCTCTGTCTCTAAGGAGCTGGGCAACCTTGTGCTGGACAGGTCCACAAACCCCGTGGAAATAACACAAAGAAGCCACTGCATTAGCAACATCTTGGTTCTCTGTATATAAAGTACCAAAACGAATCCCAGAGACAGCAAAATCCTGCAGAAGACATGGAGAGACTACTTTATTACTTTAAGACTGGGATCCTATTACTACTGCCTTGTTCTTTCCAGCATGAGGAACCTGAGGACACCAGGCCAACCCTACCAGCCAGGAAGCCACAGTGTGATGGACACTAACACTCACCTTGCTTATTCCCCACATCACATGAGTCCGCTGTGGATCAGGCAATCTGTATGTAGAAGGATGCAGATGGGCAGTTAGTGTCATAGGTGCTGAAGCTTTTGGATCACCAGTGCAGCATTGCAGAAACAGAGAGGCAGCATTACACAATGACAGCACAGCACGGAACATCAGTCAAGTAGGGAAAATTTAAATCCAACCTAACTTTAGAAGCTAGGAACTCCCCGGATCTAGTTTTAGACACAATTTTTAAATATTTCAGATACACAGATACTTGCAAGTGCTACATTTCATGTGCAGATTTCCTGCATATATGAAGCTTGTACATATAATGCTAGAAATCAGGCCTGTGCCAATGTATTTGCCAAGAATTAAATTTAATTTTCTTTCTTTCAAACCCCAATATTTTGCAGAAGGAGCTAAAGTTCTTCTTTTGCAATGTTGTACATCCAAGCCCAGCAACACTGGGTTCATGCTTAACCAAGTGTATTTTATTTCCTTGCAACTGAGCACAAAAAGAAAGATGGCACCACTGGTGACAATTAGAAATTAGAAAAACCCCAAAAAACAAAGAAACCATGCCATATTTTGAGAAGGTGAGATTTGAAAAAAATTTCTTCTCATTAAATTGATACCTAATAAAACCCATTCTCCAGTCTGTAATAACACTGTGATCCGTGACTACTGTATGAAAAAAAAAAACAAAGGAAAAAAAAAACAGCAACAGAAAGTCTTTACAGGCATCAACAGGAATGTGGAAAAGAGGCAACAATGTTTAGGTAGGAAGAAAAGCCTCACTCTCAACAAATGAAACATTTCTTTCCAGTTTTGGGGACTGTCACAAGCAAATACCGAAGCACACATTGAAAAGCGTACCACAACAAGAAACTAACTACCACTTTTTACTTGCTAGATTGCACTTGACAAAATGCATTTGCCATTCAGAAATTACCAAAAACAAACAAAAAAAAAATCAGTGTAAGGCAGATTCAGAATTTGCTAGCTCATGACTTAACTTCCAGTCACAAGTTCTCAGCAAGGCATCATGTTGAACTGTCACTGGAAGATGGCCAGGGAAGTAGGAGCTGATTTTACCTGTCCATGCCTAGGACACTGTGAAACGTGGCTGATTCATCAAAAACTGACAGCATGTAGATCTCATCTACTATCACATGCAATTCATGTCTGCAAAAGGACAAAATGGAGATTATGAAAGAAGGATGCGTCTGGTTTAGAAGTAGAGATAAATTCAAGCATGCAAAGACTCGCTAACAAGATAAACATTCAGTCATTTCTAATGCACTAGTGAAAATTAACTCCTGTATGTACTACCCATCTAGAATAAGTTGTATCATCATCCACTCAGAATCTCATGGATTCTGAATCTCTGAGAGTATCCATGATCCATGATGAAGCTGGGAAGCCATACTCATATATTTCTTTGCCTTTGAAGATACAGAGAAACTGAGAGGAAAGGAATTCAGCTTCCTACCAGAGAAGGACAGCACCATAGTGTTTGCTAGGACCACCAACAAATAAAATTTGCATTCCTTGATTCAAGTTGCTTTGCCACTCCAGATGACTACATGGTCTATGGTCCCTTGCCCCCGGCACTCCCTTCTTTTCTCTTAAGCCCACTGCTGCGTGTGAAGAATAGACTGTTTTCCTGACTTCAAAGATATTCACAGATAAATTCAGGGGCAGTGAATAGTCCACCCGATGCTGGAAGCCATATCTGACTCAGGATGCCCAAGCCTTCCAAACTGACATACCTTTTAGCAAATTCCAGGTAATCCCATAGCTCTGACAAGGAGTAGATGTCCCCAAGCGGATTTTGGGGATTCAGAAGAATTAAGGCCCTTACAGTGACACCCTGCAGAACACAAATAACGCAGTATTAAGAGACCGCCCATCATGGGATAAATTTTCAGTCCCTGTACTTGAGCAGTAAGCGTGACACAATTCCCTTTAAGCTTCCACCATGACTTTTCACCTCTAAGGTTAGATTTGTATAAGAAAACTTTTAGCCTCAAATTAAAGTAATTATATCACTTGCAATGTGAACTGAGGAAAAGATTATAGAATGAATCTATGAGTTTGAAAAGAGGGAGCCTGCCACAACTGTTGCCATCTGATCAACCAATTAATGAGAAAGATGCTTTCACATGTTCTCAGCATGGAAGAGAACTTTCTCCGAGCTGCATCGGTAATGGGGAAGTAACAAATTACTGAAGATTGCCCATGAATGAGGCAGGAAAGATAGGAATTTGAGCTATTTGGATGCAAACTGTTCTCTTTTAGAGCACACTTGGATGGAGATGTCAGAGCTGGTAATGATCTAAAGATGCAGCTAAACACATACAGGGCTTAGGACAATGCTGAAACTTAGAGACTAACTCTTCAGAAAGGTGATACTCATCTGCATTTATCCTCTAGATTTGCACGTTCTCCCTCCTGCAAAACTCTCCGTGGTCTTAGTGGATTCATCTGCACTACTGTGTATAGCAGCCAGTTTTGGGGTAGCTCAGCTGGCCTTCCTGAAGGAGAAATCCTAGGTAATCCCTACTTCTTAGCGCATGCCCAAGTACATTTTTTGGGGGTGATATAAATGAGTTCCAGTGCCTTGTGAATGGTGTGGTACTCCTGGTTTATCCTTGCTGCTATGACCAAAATTGGACAAGCACAACACCAGGGGATTCCCCCTAAGACTGCTCCTGAGTTTGCAAGCAGCCTATTCTCAGGTGGTCTACAAGGACAACTGGAAAGCCAGGTGCTAGGTTTCGAAAATATTTTGATCTTTAGGCCACTAAAGGACCTGGTGTCTCAAACCTATTGTAGACTCAACCGGTAATATGAAACTCAGCTGTACTCACCTCTGACCGGGCATCCTGTAAGGCCTTTTCCAGTTTTTCCACCGTAAGCTGAAAAGGCCGAGTGCTTGTTCCAGTAATCTGAAAGACATCACAAAGGTAAAAAAGGCCAAGTTATTTCAATAGAGTCTGCCTTGAGTCCCCTGATGAATGTTCCCCAAAAGAAAATAAAACCCCAACAATAATAACCTAGCATCCATCTTTTTATCCTTTTATACTACAGAGAGAATAAATAAATAAATAAATAAAATCAAAGAAGTGTTCATCATAGACTGGCCACACACAGAGAATTCTCTGGTTATCCTCAAATAACTAAAAAAAATGCAACATCTCCATCTGCTCTTCCACCCTTGGGACCATCTTTAGCAGGACAGTACATACGTCTGCCTCCAAGGCTCCAAATGGCCATTTTTTTCCCCTCTCAAGAGCCATTATTGGGAGTAAGATACAAGAAAAGGACAAGGCTGGAATCTAGATTTATGGTCTTGAACAACATTCTTGCAAATTATGTGCCCAGTTTCCCAGCAATAAAATGGGGAAATGTCCATGGGCTGCAGCCTACCCTTGGCTCTGAGGACTGCTTTCAGAGGTTCCTCAAGCTCGGCACTTTCCAGTATCAATTATTTTTTAACTACAGAGGTTGGTATTCCCTTCCCTCAGGTCTTACCTTACTGTCTAAATAGGCATACACCAGCTTGACATTCCCATAGAGGAAGACACTCTGGGTGATACCACCGTAAAAGGGAGTAGCAATCAGAACAGCTTCTGGAACCAAGAAAAAAACCCTGGTTACCAACAGGTCACAGTCCTTCTCTCTCTTCTAATCTACTTCAGCTAAACATGAAAGCTTTTTTACAGCTGTGCCCTCTGGAAGCACTGCAATGTTATTGCCTTTTCCTCTACTTTATTTTTACATTAATTCTTTAATCTTCTGCAAGAACTCAGGTAAACATGAGTGTAGCCCACATTTAATCTAACAACTAAAACAGGGCACCACAAAAACAGTGAAGGCAGACAGGGCAAGACACCAAGTGTGAGTGTGTGACATCTGCAGATGACAGAGATGACAAATTTCACAGCACAATCTTGCAGGAAACAAGAAATTTGCAGTAGGCCAATGCCAATTCCACTACTTCACTTCCAACAAACAATATTTAAACATAGTAACACATTGTTTCCCAGCAAAAATAAGCATTAAAAACATCTCCCAACCATCTACTTACCCCCTGGATCACAAAGGACCGTAGCTAATGCAGAAAATAAAGAGCCGCAACCATTTAAAACAATCACCTACAGAAGAAAGAGAGAGGCTAGTGATAAATTTGTCCATAGAAAGGCAACATAAAATAATAATTTCTGACCATATAACTGAAATGTATTTTCTCCCCAATACTCTAGCATGGATATTTTTCCCAGAATGTTCCTGCTGAAATCCCACTTCTACCAGAAATAACTTTAATCCTATTCTTTGCTTCAGAAACACTTTGTCCCAGTGCTGTTCTTGATTCTAATAAGCAATTTAGAAACAGAGTAGGCTTGAAGTAGGGAAAAAATTGGGGACCTGTTCTGAACAGCTAAAAAAGCAAAGCTAATATGTGTTATTGTCTCTTTGTGGTAACAGCAGCTCTGACCTCCTGCCAAATTTGTACAAAAGTGGAAACCACTGTCTCATACGGGAGCAGGTTTGACTCCTGCTTCTAGAAGACAAATGCTCACAGGTCCCATGAGCTTCGATCCAAGTATCAGGCAGAACCTGCTGCCTCGGAGAAGCAGTGATCAGCAAACTGATCAGTGGTAACCTCACTTCACGTGAAATATGGGCTTCTGCTGAATTATTGCAGCCAGAAAAGCAATGGCTGCACCAGCTCCTGCTGCCCTCCGCACTCAGCAGAGGCAGGAGTCCTGAATCTCCCAGCCTGCAAGTCTCCCAGGTCAGCAAGTCCTGCAGAGACTTGGGTCTTGATGCTTCCTTAGAACACTGCTGCAAAGCTTGAAAAGGTCTGGTTTTACAGGCTAAAACTACTCTTGGCTCAATTACAGATTTTTGTCCTGAGGTGTAAAACAGCAGAACGGGGTGAAATTAAACTCGACTGAAACAATGGGAACTCTTTATCAAGGCTGAGGGATACAGGCAAAGTAGGTCCCAGCACTGAATAAGGACATGAAAACACAAAGCTCCACTGAGAGCACTGGCATGAGGAATTGGCACACAAAAGTAAAACATGAGGCAAATACACAGCAGACCCGAAGTGTTTTGGCTGAAGTGTGCATCATAAGCTATTCAAATGGCTATGAATCAATCTCATTTACATGATACAAGGCTGTCATCTTACCAAATCATTTGTTTAATTAAAAGACAACAAAACTGTTTAACAACAAATGGCAATACATTAGAATAGACACCAATGGGAAGTGTGTTACCCACATTTTCTGCCTTAAGAGGTGCGGGAGCCTTGCAGTAATAGGTCAAAAATCGAGCCACTTCCTCCCGTAAACTGAGAAAGACACAAAAGCAAATATTGATTCAGCTTATTCTCCAAGAGGCTGGGCTTCCCCAAGTCCACATCTCAGGAAAATAAAGCCAGAGCGCAGTAAAGTCTGGTGAAAATAGCTAGAAAACAGAAGAGCTCAGGCCCATGCCACAGACATGACTTTTACACATGGCAAAGGTGTCACAGATAATGTCTATAATGGTGCATTCATTTCTGATGAGCTTTAATCAAGGCACAGAAGAGAAGATTAAAGTCCCCAAGTGTTCACTACGTTTCAAAGAACTGTTTGGAGTTACCTAATTTGTTAATGTATACACTGCTTTTAAAACTGTTTGCTTTAGAAAATTTGCGTCTTCTCTTACATAAAAGGATTTGCAACTGGATGAACTGGTAGGGCAGCTCATTTACAGTTTTTCAAAGAAAAAGATGATTAAACAACCTAGAAAAGTTTTAACTAGCGAGTGTAGCAAAAGTGGTTTATATTCATCCATTCTGCTTGTCAGACAAGTAGTCAGAAAGAAAGCGTTACAGAAAAGAGATGACTTACAACATATGTCCCTTCCAGTCAGGATACTGAAGCAGTGGAGGCTCCATCAGATTCATATCAGTCTGTGTCAGCTGGGAGCAATGAGGAGAACCATTAAAAGCACAATCACTGATATCGGAAACATGGAGATAAATGGTATCCATGTACAGACACATACCTGCATAGACACACACACACACATGCGACTCCAACAGCTGTAAAACTGGATTGAGAAAGCCACTGACCATCGAAATTAATGCAGCTTGGAGAAGCAAGGACCAGCAAACTGATCAGTGATAACTTCGGGTTATGTGAAGTAGAGGCCTCTGCTAAGTTATTGCAGCCAAAACTGTGCTGCACAGAGATCTACACAAAGGACGCAAAATGGGCAATACACACGATGCCCATAACCAGGATGCCTGCAGAAGACTTTCTCAGCAAATGAAGCAACCCAAAGAGTCCCAAAGAGTGTTTTGCCCAAGCTCTGACAACAGCTTGCAGCTGGGAAGTAAGTCCCAGTTGTGAAAGCTCAGGTCTAGACTGTCAGAAATAGACAGAAAGGATTTTGAATCACAGTTAGGTATGTATTTGCTTTAATAAATTTTCAATATATTATTTTTTAAAATGAATTATAGCTTTCATTTATGTCCCCCTGTTCCAAGTAACTGCAGCTCCGTCAGATCTATAATTCTGATAAGTTTTGGTAAATTTTAAAGCGTAAAGAGAGCTTTCAAAAGACAGGAGAAAAATTAAATTATCTTCTTGATAATTCTTCCCCAGGGCAGGCACTTTGTTCCTTATTAGGAGTTCATTCTGATCTCAAGGACTGATTCACCTGAACTGCAAAGCCCTTTTTAATGTTTGTATTTAGATAAAGTATGCACACTGCTTTTATCTAAATATTTTCAAGGTTGTAAATATCAGGGTTTCACATAATCCAGTTCTATGAAGTTGCAAGGGAAAACATGGTGGTGATACGGGCAGAGAGAAGAGGACATTTTACATAAACAAAAAGAAAATAAACAAATATTATGTACCATATACCTTTCAAATATTTAACAGCAACCAAATCTATGAGTTAATATTAGAAAAGGTGATGGTGGGGGGACATGACAAGTAGGTGATAGTGCAAGGGAGGAGGGAAATTCAACATGCAGTGTGAAAGTTTCTCACATAATAACACAACCACAACATCCTGTACTGGTGTTTTAATAACTAGTGCCAAGCTCTGGAGTTTAAGGACACTGTTCTCATCCCATGCAGAATTACAACCTGGTATTATGGGATTAAAGTTCCTTTATTCATCTGTAGATGTTCTTGAAGCCTATGTAGCACAGAACTGTGCCTCCTTAGATCTCTCTCCTAAACTTATCTAGAGAATGCAACATAAAACATATCAGCAGACTTGGCCAAAAGTGACTATGCAATAATAAAGAGAACCCTTAAAGGTAATGCATTAAGGGCTAAGGAAACCAGATGGGCCAACTGAAAGGAGGACCATCCGAGATGTCACGCCACAAAATATTCTCTAATTAAGGGTCAAAAGTTGAAGACAGAAATCTGATACTTTATTAAGTGGAAGCAGTATTTATTTTCCCAAATAGCAACAAATTATTTGCCTACAGTCCCAGTCATTCTTCATTCAGTGAATCCATACTGTAAGTCTGGGCTGCGATGACTGGGAAGCTGACAGCAATATCTTTGTTCAGCGTGTTGCCACAAGCACGATGGCTCACTATAGCCGACCAAGTCTTAACTCATTTTCATAATAAGGCTAATTAAGATGCAGCTGACTACCATCTCCCTCTGCACTACTTACTGCAGGCTTGGTGTTAGTTTTAAGGGGAAAGGACAGCGAAGGAAGGAAGGTACCACCTACACAGCCTAGAAGGCACCTTTTTCGTGCAGGCAGCAGCTCTGCCTTACCTGTTCTTTTAGCTGGAAGGCGGAGTGGTGGGGTAGCGTCCCCCCCGAGTCAGTGGAGTGGCGGGCAGAAATAAAACAAGGAACATTTTGAGGGTGGGAATTGGTGGAACGGGAGCAACCATGAACTTCAAACCACAGAGGCCGACTGTCTGACCCCGAGCCACCTTCCCTCCCCACAGATAACTTCAGGTAGGAGACACTGCTACCTGCCCGCCTCGCAGGCTGCACCCAGGCAGCAATTTTCAGGCAAATCAAGAAACATTCCTCTACAGCATGGTTCTGTTGTTTTCTTTTGACTTTTTCTACTTTTGAGTTGTACCATGTGTTTCATGCCTCTCCGTGGTGCAACTGAACAAAGTGAGCAGGTAGCAGCTGACCCAGTCTGATTTTGAGATATTTCAAGAGCTGCCACCATTCACTGCTGCCACCCTCACACAGTTCAGAACTGGGTGTCCAAATTGTGTGATGTTATAATGGACAGATGTGAAGATCCTCGAAATTAAACAGAATTCAAAATGATTTTCAAAACCTCTGTATTAAATCAACTACTGTCAGCTGGAGAAAATAAAATGTGTCTTATTTTCATTTAGTTTTCTGAGCCAAATATATCACCAAAGGGAAACCCATCATGAAGAGGAACAGAAAAACACCCTTGTTCCTATCCTCCTGGAAAAATAACACAAATAAATGTACAAATAGCTGGATTTGAAAGTGACTTGCAACAAATAAAAAATGCACAACGAAAAACTTTACCAGAGAAATCTCAGCAACAGCAATAACTCTAGGAAAGTCCAAGCACTAAGGAGGAACTACACAGCAAATTCAGTATTTCTTTTTTGGAATAGAACTTACCCGCTTAGACATCAGGTCAAAGCAGAGCTTATTCTCACTGGTGCCAAAGTTTATTATACCCTAGAAATAGAAATAATTTATTGTTTATAGACAGAAAAACCATGTGCATATATCACCTTACCTATCACTTCACTAAATTGCCTCCAAAAAGCTTACCAAGGAAAAATCAAAACACAGTTCACATAAGCTTCACCATATATAACTTGAGACATGTATCTGTGTGTGTGCATTTACATATATATATCTCCCAGGCACTCAGCTTCTTAGTCAATAAACTGTCTGTAAATGAATATGTACTAACGGTTTATATTTCTTTACAGGATGTGTTTAACTTAATCTCGAATTCACTCACTGGTATGTATGTGACTACAAAAGAAACCCTAAAACAATTCTGAGAAAACCAAGGTTTACCCTTCTGCAGCAATTTTAAAGAAGGTTTTGGATACATTTCTTTATCTAAAAGCATTTGTTTATCAGTCATTACCATTCCACTCCACTGATTTGCTCAGAAACCACATAAACAAGTAGTCATGAAAAGTGGTTAAAACACTGAATTTTCCTCAGTTCCAGGTCTAGGATTTGGCCATGCTTATTTAGCACTACATTAGATCTTGTGGAGTTCAAATCTACTAGCACATTTTCATTACTGGAAGAGGTTGGGTAAATAAATTTCTAAAAATGCGAAAGGAAATCTAAGCAACTGTAGATTTATGACATTACTAAAGTACAAGTCCACTTTTAGACATTTGTTAAAAAGCTACCTCCTACATAGACTACAGCTGGTAGAAGAGGCAGTTTGTGCCTCATAATGCACCGTGTATCAAAACCTTCGTTGTGTTTTTCTATCTTAAAAATCTAGTTTTCACCTCCCAACACAGTGTGACTAAAATCAGGGCTAATAATAAAACATTTTAAAAGTTTCAAGTAGTTCAGTATCTGAATGCAGGACTTATTTAAAAGTAATCCACATTTAAATCATTATTTATATTCACTATACTTGTTATACAGTAATAACTTGCCATGAAGTATTAATGCACAGCCTTTGCGCCACAAGGGGGGTACGATGAGCTACTTACAACTGAGCAGCCAAGCGTAAACAGGCAGAAAAAGTGCTGAGTGCTAGTTAAAAGTAATTAAAAAAAAAAAGGTCTACTACTTAGTTGTATCTCCGGCACCCATCACCTGCAATAAGCAGGTATAATCAGATAATCAGAGACGGTCTTCAGTGGGCAAGAGGTAATGAGGTGAAAGGAGGAACAGGAGCTCTGTTCCTGCAGATTTCTTACATCTTTCAAGGTCTACTACTGCTACTATTTCCCCAATAAATAAATCGGACTGTGGAAACCTGAGCTGAACACGGCGTTCATCTTTGATATATAGAGATATGCAAAGCTACTTTTTATTTCTCTTCCTCAAACAAACAGATGACAAGCCATGTACTACTGAGATAAAAAAAAACTACCCCCACTTTTAGCTTATCTGCCGGCAAACCTCTAAGAAAGTTTTTTTCCTAACAAGCCAGGAAAAGACTTTGAGGCTCTCACATTGGGGTTCTTGTCTTCATCATACTTGTCAGCATGGTAAGCTTTGTACCCTTCCTCAGTGGAACCACGAAAAATGTTGGCAATGTTGCCACGAGCAGAGAGGTAGGGGCTCCTCTGGAAGTCACTGGGGTTACAGAAACCGTGCATGTCAACCCGCCTCTCGTTAAGGGGCCGAGCCCTCATCTCTTGCAGGTCACCCCCTCCTCCTCCCATTCCTGCAATTTCAGACAGTGCCTGGCTGAAGTCCAAGCCCCGAGGCATTGCAACAGAGGAGGAGGAGGAGCCGCTATGGTTCTGCTTTAGGATGCTGAGCATCTGAGCAAAGACATTGAACATGCGAAACTCATGCTCCCGCTCCAGTTCAAACCGGCGCTGCTCCAGTTGCATCCGACGCTCCTCCACATCCAAATCTCGCTGAAATCGGCGTTCTTCCATCTGCAAAAAGCGCTCTTCCATGGCCCGCTGAGATGTCAGGGTCTTCAGCAAGAGATCATCAAGTGGGTCCTTCACGCGTTGGCCTTTCCGCTTTTTTCTCAGCCGATGCAAGGCGGAGAAGCCAGGCCTGGGAACCACGTTCTGGATCCGTGATGAGTTTGCCATGTTGGGCTCACTGAAACCTGTGAATATGTAAAAACAAGGAAGAAAAATTAAATGATCAGCCAGTAAAGTGGTGTGGACATGCTTTGCTGCCTTCCCCTGCCTTTCCTAGTAAACACCCTTTGACCTACTGCAGGGTTTTACAGGAAAACCAAAGTAAAACCTGTCAGGTACATCTTGGAAGTATGCGAGTTTGTTTGAAGTTTGTTTTTAACTTCACACATTGGGCACCCCATTATGCTGCCAGCCCCAGCCCAAGCTCTGTACTCGGCCTCTGAATTAACCTCAGTGATCATCAATTCCGTCCACTGGGCTAACTAAGCAACCACCACGGTGAAGAGGACATACATAGCATTTCTTCCTGATCTCGGACATTAACCTCACTCTGGATATCATCTCTCTTCTTTCCAATCACGCCATGCTCATCCATCAACCTGTCCTAGACTGGTGTGAAATCCCCCCGATTTCCAGATTGCACCCTTCGTGGCAGCCATGCAACAGCCAACTGCACTTTCAGTGTAGGAGCCTCATCTCCTGTAAATCGATAAGCTGTTTCTGCCAGTGACTTTCAAAACCATCTTCCTTCCAAGTCCTAATGCTTAGAAAGCCAGCCAGTGATTATTCCCAAGTATTCTTCATTGCTGAGTGTCCTAAAAGATTAGATCTGGAAAATATTTTAAAAGAACGCAAGGGAAGTTTCACCTGCAGGTTTATAGTGTAGCCATGGCAGAAGAGGGTCTCCTGATACAATTCAGCATGAGGACGGCAGACAGCCCTGGTGATGTTCAAATTATACCAAAAAGCATGCAATTTTTTTTTTTCCCAATAAGGTAAGTACTGTCAGCATTATATGCAGAAATCTAGCACAAATGCCTAGCCCAGCTTATGGCAGACATGCCAGCCCTTTGGATTTCATACCCAATATTTAGCCTAGCGCAGTAATTTTAGGTTTTATTTACCTGCAGCATGATACGTTTCGGGAATGACCGGAAGACTATGAATGCAGATAGCAGCCTTCTACTTTAAAGCTTTTTGGGACGTGGAAAAATAAGGATCCAAACGTCAGTGCAAAAACCAGGTGTCTATCTCTGCACCAGAAATAATCTCTCTTTCTGGGAAACCAGGCAGAAACCTTATGCTGGAATGTAAAAGGCTATCCCTACCTGAAGGTGAAACACTGGTTTCAATGGGAATCTCCACCCTGGAGATGGGAGAGTCGTTCTGGGCCCTCTCCAAGAAGGCTCTCTCCATCTCATGTTCTTCAGGGGAGCCCTGCTGGTAAGACATGGATGGTGGGGGCTCTGGGGTCAAGCAGTGTTCATCAGAGTTCACCTCCTCACATTTGATTTCCATCAGTTCAGGGTGCTGGGAGTGTCCAAAGGGCAGGGCCGAGGAGGCGAACTGGTGATGGTAGCTCTCCACCATGCTGCCCTGCAGCACCTGCTGAGCCATCATGCTGCCGCTCAGGGAGCTGTAGGCCAGGGCAGGCCGGCTGGTCAGCACCCGGTCCATCACCTCATAGAACTTCCACGTCCGGCCGCCCCGCGGGGCCTTGCTGTTGTCCTTGATCCGCCGGTACTCCAGCTTCATCTTCTTGATCTTCTCGCGGCACTGGTCGCCCGTCCGGTGGATGCCCTTTTCCCGCAGCACCTCGGCGATGCGGTTGAAGACGTGCTGGTTTCGCAAGCAGCTCTCCAGCTCCATCTGCACCGACTCGTCGGCCCAGAGCTGCAGCAGCTCCACCACCTCGGGGTCCGACCAGTTACTGCCGCGCTCGTACTTCTTCCCCCGAAAATCCATCGCGCCCGGGCCCCGGGACGGCGGGTCGGGCCGGGGGGTACCGG
>VXBL01004072.1:0-46232 GCA_013400195.1 Aramus guarauna | reverse complement strand
GGGCTTGTGCCTCCGGGGTGGCTGACTTGCGTCCCGCACCCAGAGAGCTTAGCAAGCAGCGGGTACGGAGGGACCAGGTATCGCATCAGGTCGCTGTATTTACCATCCCCCCTGTCAGTTATTTGCATGTTATTTGCAGTTATTTGCATCCTTCCAAGTACCCCCCCCCCCCCCCCCGCCCCCCCGTGCTCTGCTACGGCCCTGGATGGGATGGAGGACTGCAGAGAGCAGATGCAGGATTTCTTACTTTCCCTCTGCGTCACCAGGTCACACTCCTCACAGGGATCTGTAATTGCAGCACTCAGGTCCTCACAGAGCTGTCCTGCCACATCAGCCACGACGAGGGCCTCGAGCCGCGCTGCACGATGAAGTGTGCTGCACCGCAGCCCACCGGTTTGGAAATTTCAGTCCAGACCTGAGCCTGGCAGGATAAGGACTGAGCACTAAGGCAGTGAGTATGAACATAAACCCGGTAATTTATGAGAAAAGCAGAATGAAGCACAGTGTATCTGTATCCTGCATCACAGTTCTTACATCTAGTGTGCAGGTTGTGATGGGTCCATGATTTTCCTTTGAGATCGAAACATAGCTTCATTCTAGCACTGTTGTTTGGGGTTTTTTTAATCCAGCTCTTACTAATTCCCTGCAGATTTTAATAAATCATTCACGGCCTCTATGATTCCATTTCTCAGTCTGTAAAGTTGAAATAAAAATCTTGTTCTTTGTTGTATTTTGTGAAATACTTTGAATACTGTTGTGGGTGGGCAGGGCAGGGAAAAAGACAAGACTTAGCTTTAAAAACGATACTACCTTTCCTACTAACTTCTGATCAGGTAGATTGTTTGGATTTTTTCCAGTGGTCTGCTTAACTAGAGTTTGTACTTCCACACTCCCCTAAAAAAGATGTGATTTTCCTTTCCTAGGGTTTTTCATGGGAACAGCACTCTGTGTTCTACAAATACAGACTTAATTATATAAGGACATTTACATTGACTGTACTGGAGCACACAAAGAGCAGGACAACAACGAATAGAGCCATTGGTGATACAAGTTTAATAGTAAATATAAATAGATTAAAGGCAGCATGGAATAGTCTTTTAAAAAGCTTTTCAAAGAAGCCCGAGAGCCTGGCTGCAGCCTGTTATACCTGAGGGCCATAACTTAGCCAGGCAGCAGTAGAGCATTCTCAAAAGTAGCTTGACACGTGCTCTGGCTTCAGAAAGAGCCACTATTTCAAAATGCAAGCATTAAAAGGGATGGAACCTAGATTCATGATATAAAACGATAATAATAAATCTTGAACTATTGTTCATGGTTCAGTTGTTTCCACCTTTTTATGCCACATGAAGTGGAAACTTTATTTTTTAAATTAAATTAAGAGCTTCCCTTGCAATCATGCAAGTCAGGCACGTATGGCATCGAGGACAAACATATCACATGGTGTTATATTGCTGAGATGATTGTTTGAGCTGCCAGCTGTTTGCACTGCTTTCCCAATTCAGATGGAAAAGAGGACTGACTAACAGGGGCTGTGTTCCCAAAGCGCAAGAAGTGATGGTGTTGAAATGTGCACAGTGCAAGCCACCGAGAACTGCAAAACCCAAAAGAAAGACTTTTATTTTCTGAACTGGTTTGTATGCCTATTTCAGTGACAAAAGTGTAGGTGCCACATAATTTGATGTATCTAAGGCTACTGCTTTTAACACTTGTTTGACAAAAATCCCTCTCTCTCTTTTCACACAGCAAGCTCAGGAATGCTAACCAAATGCTGTCATAGAGTACCTTCCTTATTCTCAGCGAATTTCATGCCTCAGTTTTGTCTCAGCAGATGACAGCTGAGTGCCACAGTCATGGGGCATTCCTTCCCTGCACAAACTGCCTACCACAACTCTTTTTCTAACAAGCCATGACATGCGATCCTGAAAATACACCTCTTAAAAGTGGTGTTAAGCTTCACTATTTCGTTAAGTTTAGTTTACTATAGATCTCCAAGTCATTGATGCAACTAGTTGGCAATCAGCTAAATCTTAGGTAACAGCCATCAAAACATGGAACTGTGCTCTCCTGCCAGTGTCTGTAAGCAATGATATTCAAAATAAGTTTTCATTAAATTTGGAGTCTAGCTCAATGGCACGGTCACAGCACTGAAATGAAAGCCCCGGAAGCCAAATTTTCTGTTTATTTCCAGCACATTTGCAAGTTGAGCAGCGGGGGCCCATTGCATATCAGGCTTTCAGCTGGGAGATGCGATAACCAACCATCACAGTGGTTTTGGTAAGGAAAACTTTCACAAAAGCAAACGGAGGCCTTGCAACTCAGTTAAATGTCAGCTGGTAACAATAAATTCTTTTGTTGTAACTACAGCGGCTCTTTTTTAAAAATAATAATAAAAAGCCTTAAAATTAGAGAGGCCTTCTTGCTGCAAAGAGGACGGCTAAAAATGAGCAGCAGTTTGGGTTAGCATCCCCACAATCATTGTGCTCTCTACCCCTCTCCCAAAGAAAGTCATTCGCATCCCCTCCCAGCGCAGCGGCATTTAGCAGTTCCCCTGCTGACGCACTCAGAGCTAAAGCTTTGCAAAGCAAAACCTCTCCGACCTTTCGGTCCATGCCCAGCTCGACTCTGTGGGAGGAAAGGAGGTGGGATGGAGGGGTTCCCGGCAGCCCCCCGCCCAGGCGGGCAGCTCGGCGGCCAGCACGGTGATGGGAGGAAGGTCCCTGCAGAGGGTGCTCCAGCCCCGGCTACTTTCCTCCAGCTCCCGGAGGACACATTGGGTCTGCAACCTGCTTCGGGTTTTTGTGGAAACCCACGGGTGGGAAGGAGCACATGCAACCAGAGGGACCTTGGCAGGTTGGGAATGCAGCAGAGAGAGATTTAACCAGAGGGTCAGTTGCCCAGCAGGCCTGTTTTCCAGGAGTTCAGTATGTGGCTGTCCGTGGTTCGGTATAAAAGGAAATTTCTGCTGCAGTGGAGTAAAACACAACTCTTTTCAGCAGCCTCTGACATGGAAAAATGCTGCTGGTGTAACTCTTACAGTGCTGTAGATCAGAGGAAGGTGTAGTGGCTGCAGGCAGCACTTAAAGCCCAGCACTACCATAACCAAAACCACAACCATCCAATGCCTGTTTCCAGACTGACTCGGAGTCAGAAGAGCTGAGCGGACTCAGGTCTAGTTCCTGAGAGATGACACGGGTAAAAATTCTTCGCAATAATTGCAAGAATGTTTTTGTCTCAACGGTCTATTTGGACTCTAATTTCTAAACTGCATCTACCTAGTTTGGTAGATAATATAAGTAAAGATGAGATTTTGTCACGTTATTGGACAAACCACAACAAATTGAAACTCTCTTAATTCTGTTATTTCTGGATCTGAGCTGACACCCTGGCCAAAGATGGTGCAGAAGACCACCCCCGGGCACTGTCTGTTGTGCACCTCATTCTTCAGATTGCCAAGGGGCACTGAGCAGCTAAAGCCATCAAGCAGCATTTATTTTTACATTCTTTAAAAATTGTAGAGAAGTGCTGGAAAACACCGTTTATGCTTCACAAAGAGTTTTTGATGTATAAACCTTATTAGTAATATTGATTATCCACTCAATCCTCCTGCAAAAACCCTCAGCCCAGCCTCTGAAAACCACAAAATTCTGACTGAAATAAAGCACCTTGACAAAAACTAAAGCACGATCTCTTATGTACCAGGATCTTCCTTCCTAACTCATTACAAATTTTTCCATCTCTGTCTCTTTTTTTGGAGACGAGTTTATTTCTCACTGGCAAGCTCTGACAACCATTACAGATGCTTTCTCTTAGGATACTTATTACACTGGCAGGCACAGCAGGGGTACAGTTGGTCTTGTTAAATTAAGACATCATTTTAATAAGCAGATTCAGCACATGGACATGAGAGATGAGAAGCAAAAGTTTCCGAGGGACACATGCTCCCAACACGTGCCCAAAGGGTGATTTAAGGTACTTTACAGTAAAGCCCACAGAGGGCAGTAGGACAGTCTTCAAAAAACTTTTGTAAAGCAGAGCTTAACAAGGAAAACTGCAGAAGAAAAGAAGAGTTTCGTTATTAAGCACCTAGATTTTTCTGGGACTGATTTTTTTTTTTTTTTAACCAAGTGTCAATTTTGTAACCGATTAAACAGCAGGTTGTGTTTTCTGTGAAACTCTGGGCAGACCCACAGGACCTGCCCTATTGCACACAGACGGAGCTAGTGGAAGTGCTGAGTGTTTTCCACCTGCACAGTCAGTGTTAACACCCACACAAACAACTGAGAAACTGTTTTTTTCCTACTTTCTGGGCAAATTACTTTGATAAGAGCCAAATCTGCTTACTCATCCCATGCAACTAGTTAATGGTTTTCCCTGGAGCAGGAAGCGGTGATTGGGTTGGGGGTGTTCTAAGTACTGGCTAACCCTGTGACTAATAACAAACAGAGTTAAAGTGAATCTGAGTGTCAAAATTCATATGTTAGGATTCAAGAAAGGAAATGGATCCAGATTCCTATGACCAAGTCTACTTCTGCAATTCCAGGTCTGGACAGGACTAAAATGAAGAGAAACCAATTCTCTTCTTCAAAGATACCTAAATTCCTGTAGATTCGGCTGCCATATTACAATTTCTGTAAGTCGTGACTGAAGAAGAGACTATGCTACAGATGAAATGGTGACAAATTTCAGGGCTGGAGCAGATTGCAGTTCTGCTGAACTGATGAGCACACCACAGTTAAGAGCGCCTGATGCCCTGGGCAAGAAATCAAGCCCAATGCATCTATTAGGGCAAACAGATTTAACTTTCCATATGACACTGACACTTGTCATACTATACGTACAGAAAGTTCTTGCAGTGCTCCACGTCCTGGGCATCTCTCTGCTAAGGCTTGCCAGGCACCTTGTGGCCAAGGCAAGCAGAGGCACTCATCACTTGCAGATTCACACGTACGTTTAATTTCCTTGCAGGGCTGGTTGAAACCTTCCTTTTCTAAACACGGAGATTTTGCATTGTCCTAGAGAAAGAAACCCTGAGAGGGTTCACCATGAGGGACACACAGTGCAGCAGCTGATGAAGTGACTTCTGTTTGCAGCTTCTTCATGGTCACTGATACTGGAAGAGGACTTCAAGGAAAAAATACGTTGAAGAGAATAGAGGAAAAGAAGAGGTACTGGCTCAAGCTGGAAAATGAGCACTTGAAGTTGTTTCCCTCTTGACATGCTGTTTATATTAGCCAGTCATGCATTTTTATTTGTCTAATTTCTTTCTTTTTGGCCATGGCTGCTTCTTGGGCTGGCTCTGGTCTGTACTGTGAGTTCTTTGAAAGGAGACATGCAAATGTTTTCTCCCTCTTTGCTGCCAGAAAACAACGTGGGTCATTTCAGAACCCACAGACACCGAGCCAATATAACCCCTCAGTCCCTTTTGTGGCCTCCAAACTCACATCTGCAGGTCACAAACATCTCAGCTTGATAAAATAAGGTTACTGGTTTTAATCACAGAAACTTAAGCGTTTTCATGGTATTATCCTTTATCCTGAAAGATATTCTTTATCCTGAAAGAGATATTAAAACAGTAGCTAATATGCTCGGGAATACAGCAACAACCTGCAGGGATATACGTGTTGCTATGTTGCTCTATAAAATCAGGACACGCTAACACCAAAATTGCATCACTGAGGTAAATATAGGAGATAAAATTCCCCAAGTAATGACACAACAAAACCAGGTATCAACCCATTTCCTTCCCTGTGGCTGGCTGGACTGTGCCCTTCAACTGCCATAATTTTTTTTGTCCATCTAGTTTTAAATAAGGTGTATTCAGCATCTGTCACCATTTGCCTTAAAAGAGAAAAGCCAAAGGTAAGGAGAAAAGCAGGCTAGCTGGCCCTTATCTGATGCTAAAGACAGACACAGAGACCTCCATGTTGGGTCTGATACAGAAAATGGTCACGATTAAATTTCTAGATAAAACCATTGGTGAGAATTCTTCTATATTTTCATTTATACTAGTAAGGAGTTTATACTGCTTCTGCCTGAAATAACTACATGAGCTGAAATTGGGATCTTGTTTCCTGTAGCATGACTAAAAGCCAAGCAGGATACTTCTAACGTGCCCCCAGCAAGACCTGTTCGTTCACACTGAGTCTTTTCTAACCGTGTGTCTGTGTGTGTGCGTCAGTGTAGTTTTTTTGCAGTTACAGGAGAAATTAAGAAAATTTGCAATTACAGGAGAAATTAAGAAATTTCTGTACAGTGGGAAACCAGGCTTGTAAAGACGACTTTCCCACAGAGCCGTACCGCTGGCCTGCAGCACCCACTGCTACGGGCGTCCTTGGTTTTCACAGTGCTCTCTGCCAGTGCAACTCAACCCTACGTGCCGTAGCCCTGCAGCTATTCTGCTCCAGCCTCGCTGCACTGACAGCAGATCATCGTCCTCATCCTGACCTTCTTTTCTGCTCTGGCAGGCCTGAGAATAACAAACAATGCTGACGTTTACTGGTAGCCTTGTGTCTCAGGCTGAGGCCACAAAACTCCTATCACTGCTTGCCTTGAACAGAGAGCTACAAAGGCAGCATCAGGGTACCCACCCAGCTCAGCTGCGCTCAGCTTCTGCTTTCCTGAACCAAGTATAATCCTCAAAAGGGAACGTTCCCATCACATATTGCCAGTGCCATCTATCCTTTCTTAGTAACTGCTAATAAATAGGTTTTTTTTTGGTTGTTTTTTTTTTTTTTTTTTAAATCTTTCCTTTGCAGTCAGTCCATGAGAGCTGGAGACCTTTCTGTTCTCCTTCCCTCATCCTCCTCATCTTGTACAAGAGCTTCAGTGATGTTGCCCTTCAAAAGTCAGTAATTGGTCCTAGGAACATCGATTGTCCAGCACACTCAGAAAACAGCCTGAGACTCTGTGGGGTAACATCGGTCCTGCTGAACGCTGTAACGCCAGCTGCCTGTGCCGTACAACTCTTTGGTGCCTCATCCAGTTAAGCTATGTTTATCTGAACTTGATGTGGCCCAGAAAAGAAATGCCAATTTTTCAATACAATTTTAATGCAAACTTCCTGAGAACAGGCTGGGGAAATCATCGCTGTCTGGCTGTGCAAAGGAGTGAATGACAGGGAGCTTTTTCAGCTGCCTGATAACACATTTTTAAGTAAGGCTAGCAGAAATTTTATACTAACATTCGAATTCAAACAACCACATTGGATTGATTGTGGTCTGGAAAGGAAATATATCCAGAAGTTAGAATAGCACAAGGATCTGATACCTTTAAGTAGCTATTTGTCAATGCTGCTGAGTCTGTCTTCCCTTCAGAGTAGTGTGCGGATGAAAAAAAATTGGTCAGGGAAAGAAGTAGTCGGGATGGAAGTCAGTTCTCCCAAGACTGGAAATCCTTCCAATTTTCCACATGGAGCCAGAACCTGAATTCCCTTTCAGGCCAGTGGCCCCCAGACACTTAAGTTGAAGCCGGGGAGAGGATCCTCTTGTCCTGACAGTTGTGCAACCTATCATTAGTATTTAGAGAATAAAATAAGGCAGAAACAGTCAAGAAAAGTCTGCAGGTGCTGCTGCTGCCTTTGTTTCTAAAAGGGCTGCCAAGCACCTCTTCTTCTTTTCTTATTGAGCGACTTCTCCTGCCCCTGCCGCTTGTCTGGCACGGACTGGCAGGGACACTGGTCTGTTCCACAGCAAGATTATCAATAGCTTGAGATGGGAAGAGAAACTTCTTTTCCCAAAGGCTTGTGTGGTTTTCACAGCTATACTATATGGGCTTTCTGTTGTTCTCTTCTGTTATTTCCATCTCCACCTGTGGCAGCAATACTGTGACATAATTCCTGGAAGATGTAAAGCTTTTGAAACCTCCCATAAAAGGCTCCCAGCCTCCCTGAGAAACCTATTCAATGTTTCACTACATTTGGCATGAGAAGGGTTTCCTAACGCCTAACCCTTATCTGCCCTGCTACCAGAGAAGCTGTAAGGGAGAATTCTGGTCCTATCTACTACTGACGCAGAAAACTGTTTTGTTGTCTTCCTTTCGCAGCAAGTTGAGAGGTTAGCATACAGCCTTCTCTTCTCAAGAAACTCAAAAAATGTAGATAATATCTTCTCTAGACTTCTGATTATTTTTGTTTTTCTTCTCTCAGCTCTCAAACCCACCTACAGCTTTTGGGAAATCTGGCATCCATGATTAGGCATAACACTTGAGGCAAAACCCCACCAGTCCTAAGCAAAGAAAGGAGACTGTTCCAGAGACTGTACTTGTCTGTCTGTGCTAGGATAACATTGATCTCTCAACAGTAGCAAAGCATTTGAAACACAATCATTTTGTGATCCCTTATAACCACTAAAACGTTCCCTACCTGCTGTCCTGCAAGCCGTTGCCTACCTTGTATTTGTGCAGTACATTATTCATTCCTATTTCATATCTTTCCATATCGAATATTTATCCGTTTGGTCCTCCAGTGCCTGAAGACCCCTTTGAATTCTGACCCAGTTCTCCCATGTGCTTGCATGCCTGCCAGCATGACACTGCCATCACATTTGATAAGCATTACCTCTGTTGCACCTACGAAGCCACGAATGACAAGACTGACTGACTGGCAAGCGACCCTGCAGTGCCCTCTTTGCTCCCTTCCCGTTTGATGCAAACCTCCGAGGGCTGTTCAGTGAATAGGCTTTTCCATGGGGCTGTGCACCCATATGCCATGAGTTTCACCTAGGGCGTATGCCTGTAGCTGGCTTATGAGTATAATGTAAAGAAGCATAGAAAACCTCACCCAACTCAGAATATAGGACATATCCTTTTTCTTCCCTGGTTGGTTATTCTGTCAGAATACAAGAGGGCAGACTGCTCTGATAGGATTTCTTCTTGACAGGCCTGTATGCCTGCAACTTATCACCTTGTTATCTTCTATATGCTTACACACGGCTCATTTGTTCTACTTTTTCCAGGAACTGGGGTGACTACTACCCAGTTCTCTTCACCTCATTCTCTCCTTTCTTCAAAGGCCATCATTATATGCACCCTTTTCCTATGTTTTGTGTGCTCATCCATTTCCCGTGATGTCTCAGAAATAAATCTTAACGCTTCTGCAGCTGTCTCAGCCAGTTCCCTCAACACTGGACTTCATCAAGTGAACATGAAGATGTTTCTAAGCAGTGCCTCAGCAATCCTAGGACTGCGCTGCGTGCCAAGCAGTGCTACACAAAGCCAGCTCCAATCTGTCAGAGGTCCGTTCCCTCCAACACCGGTCCTGAGCTAACCCAGTCCTCAAGTAGAACAGCCACATCAGCACAATGCCAGGTCTGACCTCATTATCTCTGCCAGACCCCACTGTTTCTTCTCACTCCCTGCATTACAGTGGTGCAGACCCATCCAGGAGGCTGCCACAAAGCTCATTAGATCTTCTGGTCCTGGGCTGGTTTGGTCCAACATGCAGCACTCCATCCCAACATCCAGCATATTCTCCCCTACCAGCCAAATAATGGTGAGTTGACTAACAGTCATCCCACTACATTGGTCCAGTTCCAAAAACACTGGGAGGGAAAAAAAATTACTCTTAGAAATATGGCTGTTGGTCATGCCAATCTTGTTTTCTGCTGTAAAGTAGGTAAATGCTTCATGCATGTTTATGACTGTAACCTTACAACACGGTCATGCAGCTTGCTCCCACTTTACATCTAAGAAAGAGAGGCACAGAGCAATCCAGTGACTTGTTACAGGTCAGAAAGAACACGTGCAGGAAAGTACCAACAAGAGATGCTGGCTGTCTTCTCTGAGTTCAGTACCCCACGGCAACAACAGCATCATTTATCCAGAACTAGGATACCCCAGAAATGAACTATACCCATTGTCTAAAGCAAACAAAAATATTTCTCCATACCTTACAGCTGAAGCAAAACACAGTTGGAGTAAGATACTAATATTTTGCTCTTACCTGTGGACTTTGCTGGCAGAAATAGAAATGGGCTGTCAGACAGCCAGTCAGATTTTGCCTTATGATCCTGGGCACAGCTGCAATTATAACTCTGGCAAAAAGGCTGAGGAAGTGCTCTTTTGTGTTTGTTTACTTTGTCAGGTGTGTTCATTAGACTCAGATTGCATCAAGGAGCTCCCAGAAAAGCATGTGTGCGAATCACACCCCCCCTTGCAAGGTTTTCCCAATCAGAGGCTGTGTCCTTGCGCCCTTGGACAGGGTCACGTGCCTTCCTTGCAGTATTTAAAGAGCAGCATGTGCGCTGGTTATCAATCATCAGGCATGAGCCTTCTGGGGTGGAAGAGAACATTCAGAAATCATAGCTACTGCTAGAAATTTCTGAAAATCAGATTCTTCAGAGGCTGACAGGGGTTTTATTGCATTGAGGAAAAGAACAGAGTTTGTTTTGCAGTTTTTGGCAAATCTTTTCTTTGAGAACTCAATCTCAGTTCAAACTGTGCTGTGTTCAGTCATTTTAACTATGATGTTTACTGAGCTGTTGTTAAACAGTGATTCATTCTAGGGAACTTCACAAAAGGTTCTAAAAACATTTAAGAAAATATTTCTCGATCTTCAAGTGACAGGCTGCTTGGCTACTCACTGGTCTAGATGTCAATAACAATCAGATGTCAGTGCCTTGAAGAACACCAATGCTAACAATGTTTGCCACCAGATTTGCAAAGAGTAGAGGGTTTCTGCAGAGATTACCTCCTACCCTGAGACTGTCACAGCAAATTCCCATCCCATAGCCCGAGGGAATACTTGAGACTCCTCTTTCCAATGCTAAGAAATCTCTGGCAAGTTGAGGCCTGGCACCCTTTGCAGGGACTCTCAAGCCTGGCAAAAGCCAGTCTCTGCTGCTGACATGTTGACATCATTTTCCAAATATGATACATGGTGGGAGCAAAAAAACCCTGCTCTTGTTTTGTAAGTAATTTTTAAAAATAGTAGGTAAGTGTAGTGCCAGTGAACTGAGTCAGGGTACTCAGGCCCTGCATACATCCTAGAAGGAGCATGTCATACTCAGTTGACAAAGGAAACTTTCCCCATGCTGCCCTGCCATCGTTGCACAGCTTGAAACTGGTGGGTGACTGCAAGAGATGAAAGACATTTTTTAATCTCTATTTTAGTCTTCATTGCATCTGGCAAGACTTCAGAAAGGGAACTGCTTTTGTGCCATGGAAGTTGTGCAGCAGAAACTGAGCAGAGGCCAGTTCCACCTAAACCCCCATCCAGACTACTGGAATGTATCCAGGTTCGTCGCCACCCTCGCTGACACAGGAGAGGAAATGGAGATCACGGGTATTAAAGACGTGAGCTGCTTGGCTTGAACTTGACTGTAGTAGCAGCCTCCATCCATTGTAAATTGAGGACAGGTGGGAAAGAGGAAACATGATCTCACTTGCAGTACTATCAAAGACTCACAAAAAAAAAAAGGCTTCGCATCCCATTCCCAATTTCTCAGCCTTTCACTCTGTTCTGTTATCATCTGACTGTACACTCCAGGAGTATCTTCCCCACCCTTAAGGGACTTTGCTTTGAACCCAAATATTAGTCTACCCTTAAAAAGTTATCTTACTCTCCAGATTTAGTTCATGTCCCTTCACCTCTTCTCTGCAGTTTTGGATCCATTGCAGCTGAATAGGGTAATTATCAAGGAGGACCCACACAAAACTTCCCTTTGAAATGTGTGCGTTATCACCATCTTTCTTCCCTCTGCTTTCCCATTTTTCAGTTTGGCTGAAACTGCTTTGATTCAAAAGTGACCAAAATGACAGTAACTTGTATGAAGGAAATTAGTTACAGTTCAAGCCAGTTATTTAGAAATTATGAATACCACACAGAAAAACCATGAAGACTGGTGCTATCTCAGAGGTCATGACTGAAGCAGGATGTTCATCCCACAAGGAAACCTGCTTCTTTCCGATTGGAAGCAAGAAATATTTTGGCAAGCAGAGGCAGCATACATGGAAGTGCATTCTGACTGTGCCCAGGCTGCTTCAAGTCTGATGGATATGATTTCATTCACTCTATTGCCATGAAACTCCTTAAACTTCACTGAACTCAAACATACAAAAAAGAGAGAAATCAGAGTACAGTTATGTTCAGAGAGGCAGCACAGGTTTCCAGACCAGCTCTCCTTGTTAGCATACTTTGAACCTCTTTGCAGACGGAAGGATACCTCTTTCAGAAAGCACCAGAATCTGTTTAAAATAATATTAATCTGCTTTGATAGTAGTAGCTAGTTCTAAACCATTCCAAATCTCATTTGCATTACCAACCTTTGAGGCAGGGGCTTTGCTAAATGGCAGTGGTTGCTTGGTACCCAGGAGGCAGCGTCATCTGTCACTTACATGTGTCCAGGAGTGGAGGGCACTGGCATGGAAGATCTCCTGCGCCAAAGCAGGAGTCACCTCTGAGCCATGTTGTCTCACCAGGCTCCCTCTTGTGCTCCAAACCATTGGGGGAGGACTGAGAGATCATTGCCATCTCCCTTCCAAACTCAGGTACAAGCCACGTGCCTGTCCCACGTGGAGAACGCACCAGATGCTCCCAAGTGATGCTGGGGAAAAAGCACAGGTGATCCCCTGATTAAGTGGTCAAGGTCTGGCCTCTGGTCCAAAAGCAATTGTAGTTATTTACAGAACAATTTGTAAGAAGGAAAGAAGAAAAGAATTTTTATTTACAGCTTTCATATATTTTACTCCATCAGCTGCTCAGTTAAAAGAAAAATGTGTATGTTAATATCCATAAAAATATGTAATTCCCTGAGGTCTGTGTATCCCCCATTCCAATTAATAAAACCAGAAATTAAAATCTGCTTTCCACCAAAGATTTTATTATCAATGTATTGAGTTAGCAAACGTTCAAAACCAGTCATGCTGACTTCCCCTTTTCCAGGAGACTTGCCTTAAAGCTCCATTTTTTGAGAAATAATAATAAATTTGGTGTTTTTCAGGATGTTAGTGAGTTTAGACTGACTGCACTTCTAGCTTCACACTACAAACACAAGAGCTAGGAATGCATTATTTAAATATGAATAAACAAACACTGATTTCCATGGAGCTGGGGCATTAAGAAAAGCACAAACAATCACAAGGTTGACATAAAAATCCAGACTTTGGCAGTGCAGAGCTGGTTCACTTTCTTTCCCATTTGCATTCAGTCAAGCTGTTGGCTTAGCTCTCCCCCTTTCCCTCCCTCTCATTCACTGGGAATATTTATTCATGTATGACCAGGCTTCAGATGTTTTCCATTAGACTGATGTGCTAACAAGTAAAATGTTGGGCCCAGGCTGGTGCAAAGATATTGTATGTCTGTGTAACTAGTAGCCCTATTTTAATACTTGCTTGTAGCTCAGAAACAAACAGTGGGAGCGCTTGATGTTGCCGATCATGTGTCTCGGGCAGAGGCTGGAAGCAGGTATGCAGTGTTTGTCCTCCCTCTCCCAAACTGTTTCAAGACTTTGTGCCAGCTGACAGGTGACTGATTAAATAGTGTTGTCCTTATTTGATTAGAGAAGTGTTAAAAAACTTTCTGATGGGCAGGAGGCAACTGGAGGATGCAGCATGCTCTAGCCACTACCAGGCAGGGCAAGCACATGCAGGTAGATGGGCTTTGTCTTGTCTTGCTCACCTGGACATGAGGGACCCTCCATATGTAATTACTCCAGCATCACTGAGGATAAATTGGACCTCTTTCTCCAGAATCCCATTTGCTTTCAATTTCTTCTACTGCCAGCAAGTCCAGGACTTGTGATAGTGGAGGAGAAAGAGGTGCTTTCGTGGACATATCCAAACTGAAGGATTGGATCTTGATTCGCACAACCGCTCGTGTCCAGAAGCTACTCCAAGCCTCTGGTTCTTTTTTCAGACTTTATGCTCTGGTTCACAGCCTCTGTCAAAATTACCTGCAACAGTGTAAGACAGAGCGTCCTAGCTGTCTGCTTTACTCCTCTGCTGAAGGTCATCACTCCTGCAGGCTGTGGTTACCTCTGGCAAACTTCTAGGTCAACTTGTAAGAGAGGTTTAGAAATGTCTGAAACCTTTGCAGGTAGAGTCACTGGTGCCAGAATCGGAATTCATAGCAGTAGGTGATATTGTCTCAAGAAAGATGATCTGTACAGCATCTGTACTCATAGTGAAGCGTGCTTTCTCATGATTTCTCTCCATGCTCATAGAAAGTATAGAAAGATTTAAAGAGGAATGTGCTAAAGAAACACAAAGACGCTGATCTTCAGTGAAAGAAGTTGATCTGTGCCAGGAGGTGTCTGGGACTCTACTGGCTTGAGAAATCAGCACCACACTGCAAACTTTCAGTGGTCTGGGGTTAGAAATGAGTTGAGTATGGTGGTATCTTCCTCTGAGAGGAGACTCAAGTGAGATGCTCTGTTGATCACAATGGTTGATGGTTTAAGTATAGGCCTTTCCCAGCCTGCTGCAAGACTGCTTCGTAGAAAAGGTGTGATACATCATCTTTTTCTGTACTTACTAAATAATCTCATTTTATTCTGAGGGATATTCAGAGCTTTTTGGTGACGCAGCTTCATTGCTTTCTCCTAAATATTTAGCTGTGCAAACTCATGCTGTTCAAGTCTGGAATGTCTCAAGATGGAAGAGGGAAATGAGACTGCCTGGAGCGGGGCCCAGCATTTCTCTGGCAGATGTACATCGAAAAAACCAAAACATTTACAGACATAAATAAGAGATGAGAGATCAGAGGGGAAGAGGAGGGGGGGAACCCAAATCTCTCCCACTGTGTCCAGCTTTAACTCAAACACAAATACTAGGGATGGGAGGAAGGGGGCAGAGGAAGATGAGAAAACGATACACAGAAAAGAATGTGAAAAAGCTGTATGATCCAGCACAATCTCAAACCTGCCAGGGATACAAATGGAAATAAACAGGTAACAGTGTGTGGCCTTTTATGGGAAATCTTCCATTCATAGGAATTCTCTTAATTTCTGCATGACCAGATCTCACTGGTCTTTTTTCCCACCATTGGCTGATTTTGGATTCACAGATCCTGCCTACAGTTAACCACAGCAAATATTTTCAGCAAAAGTCACTTTGCGTCTCACACAATATTGGAGAAGAAACTTAACAGAGACCTACCAAGAGAAGCCCCTGAGCTAATAGCTTTACTTCAATAATAAAATGATCCCTTTTAATCCAGCGTGTTTAAGGCAAGTGGAAGAGGATGCAATCTTTCATCTACAGATCAGAAGGGAATTAACTCCATCTATCTTTCAAACTTCGCTTTTCTTTCTGATGTGGTCAATGAGACAGTAGCTGTGGTGGTGGCTTCTGGATGGAGCAGAACTGGCCCCTGAGAACATGATTAAGATCTGCCACTAAAGAGCACCAGGTGAGAACTTGATCATTATGGCCTCAAGAAAGAGTCAAGGAGATGGCAGAAACAAAAAGATCTGCTCTCATTTTGGAGGTGTCCTAAGATAACAATGCTTTCAAGGACTCGGAGTCAATGTGTTCAAAATACCCATTTCAGTGAAAAGGTAGCAGGTGAAAATCTGGCTTATGCAGTTATTTTTGGCATGGAAGTATCTGAACTAGGGTTGGCATTATTTACCCCAACATCAAGAAAAGGCAACTGTAAGTCTCAGAAGGTCCTAATCTGCAGAGATAACCGGGCAACAGGAGACTAGGCAAACTGCCTTTACTAATTTAAAAACAAAATTAAACCACTTACAAATTATTCATTAAAAATATTGCTCAAGTTTCTGCAGTGGTCAAAACTCATCAATCTTAAGGCATGCTGAAAAGATCACAAAGATAATACTGAAAATATAATAGAATTAAGTGAATGATAGTAGCCCATCTTCTGAAATAACTGTGTTCAATTTTCTTTTTCAAAAGAAACAGCCAACTAAAAATAGAAAAAGATGAAGGAGGCACTAGGAGGACATATGAAAACATAGAGGGATCCAAAGAAATGGTTCTTTTAGAAGAGAAAGAGAGTGGGTTAGCAAGGATATGAGAGGGTAGCCATGCATAACTGTGGAAGAGATCACTTAGGCATACCTAATGACCTCACTTTAAAATGTAAAACCCAGAGAGCACCCAGTTAAAGCAGCTTCAAGTGTCCCACCCACCCACAGAGCTTGCCGCTCACTAGTGAAACAGATAGAGCTGAAGCAAAGTATTTTGAGTTATAATGTGCAGACCACAGTTGCACAGATGGCTCCACAGGAATTTGAAAGACATAGACCTTGTCCTGAGAACTTGCTTGAGACAAAGTGCTTGCAGGAATGCAAAAAATCCAGTGGAGATTTATGCAAGCAGCAGAGGTAATCTCCATAGTTAAACACGTTTATTAAAATGGTGCTACCCAGTGTCCATTTTAATAGCATTTTGTGCTGTCCTCTGAAGCAGCGGAGGCTGGGCCCAGTGACGAGCTCTTGGTTGAAGCCAGGGTGGCAGTTCCTGGCTTTCAGTCCTGCTAGACTGGCACTGCACTGAGATGGTGCGGTACACCCTGGTAGGCATTTCATTTTCTATACCACTTCCACGAAGAGAATTTTTTTATTCCCCCCCCCCGCCTTTTTTAGATCCGAGCAGTTTTCCTTCATCCTTCCCATTTGAAAATTCATCAGTATTTTGCTCAGCAAAGTGCCTGCGAATGGTACCTGCTGCAGCAGTGGACAACGGGGCAGCCTCCTGCCTGACTTCTCTGAAGCAGCCAAATTTCAGCTTCCACAGCCTCACATTTTTGGGAGAGACAGCCTCACATGCCAGGTCCATCAGAGGGGCTGCTACTATTCACTGCCGAATTTGAATTAACAAAAGGCTTTTTCTATTCATCATTATTCAACAACTTTGGAATTTTCAAGAATAGAACAAATTGTAATGACCAAATTTCTGTATTCACGACAAACTAGCACCAACAAAGGGGATAATTAGTCAGATGAATTAGTCTGGGGAGAGGGAGCCAATCTGGGAAGCGTGTGTTTAACAGAGCAATCACACAGCGCTAGAGAGGGGCTTGCGGGTGGGTATTCCAGGGACTGGGGGAATTATTGAAGCAGCCAGACCAGCAAACAGCTGCAGCAACAAAAGCACAAACCAGATGCCAGGCCATATGAGCTCAGGAGAAAATATGAATGAGTATCCGACACTGAACGAGGCATGGGATGCTGACGTCAACAGCGTTGCACCAGGAATGTGCTTGGCCCCTGTGCAAACCCAGCTCCACCAGAATTCCCCCTGCAAATTCCCTGTGACTCCCATCCAAACTCTCTGCCGTTTGGAGACACTGGACCCCTCTTGTGTTTGTCTGTCAGGAGTACGAGGGGCTGAAAGCCCGTTTTCCACTTTGCGTCCTACTGCACAGAGTACGGCGTCCATGGCAATTACACCGCTTGGGTCCCAGCAGCTGAGCGAAACCCAACCTGGAAACAGCCAAGGCGCCGCTGGTTTGGGGTTTCATTACAAACTGCAGCGAAGGCCAGGTCTGCTCGAGTTCGCAAATGCTTTGTCAAACTGGCTTTGATCAACTCTGACTGTTTTGAGAGGAAAAAAATGTGCAGAGCGGAGAGATCCAGAGCCGGATTTTTTCTCAGAGGACTTTGTGTGGGAGAACTTAGCAAATATCCAAGCAGCTCAGGCAGCCAGAGGTGTCGGGAATTTCCCTCCCATTTCCATGGGTGGGCTGGGCAGCAAGGCAGGCTCTGACCTGGAATTTCAGGTCACAGTTTGGACAGGCACCTGAAAGTTTTGATCTCTATAAGAATGAGCAAGGAGGACCTGCCCAAAGCCCCCTTCCAGATACAACTGCATCAGAACAATAATGAAGCCAAACAGATCCTCAGATGAAGGTTTGAACTTGGCAAGCTCAGCCCCATCTCTAGAACCTGCCTGGCCTGGGGCACTCACTCTGTGAGGGCAACCTTTCCTCTTTGACTTTTAGCTTTCTATAGCCTGTTAAATATTGTAGAAGATGGGGCACCACGTAGAGTTTCACATCTCTGTGTCAGACCCCTGAGGACACCAGACACTGAGAAGAACAAACGTGTTTCAAACCTACAGCAACAACAAACCTCTGACCTGACCTTTTTGCATTTTCAGGGGAGGTCTGAGCCAGTGGAGGTTCTGGCAGGAGGCAGCACCTTTTGCCCGCCCCAGTAGCACAGCACCCGAGTCACGAGGGAGATCTGCTCTGCAGAGACTGTGTTTCGATGGGTGCATTGCATGTATGGCCCCGCGGAGCATATTGCAGTATAAACAGAGAGCAGATGGAGCCTGAGTAGCGCATGAGACTTTTCCACAGAGAGCCAAAGAGGAAGCAGTGACAGCTGCTGTCCCCAGGGGACCTGCAAAAGCCCCAGGCACCGCCGCTCTCCCCATAGACCTGGGAAGAGGAGCTCCGCTGGCTGCACTCACACCCCCTCCTCATCCCTTGTTTGCTTTGTGCTAAACCAGGTGGGAAGGTTTTCCCTTTTCTAGTCTATTCCGCATGATCCAACCTCTCCCCTGGTTGACTTCTGCTCTCCTTCCCTTCCCCTCTGCTCTGGATTTCACCTGGGTGTTGCTACTGCCTCACGGAAAAATACCAATTAGTGCTTGTAAGTAGCTGAGATGATGTGCAAGGGCAATTCTTATGCATCGCCCCTGTGCCTCAGCTTAACAACCAGGACTCATTCAATCTGAAATGCAGGCTTTAAACTCCACAATTTCTACTGCAAATAACAATCTGAGAGGTCTTGTGGGTCACAGAGGCTGCCAGAGAGAATACTCACACAGATTATGCAGTTAGGTAAAGCTAGTGCTTGCAAAGGGAAAAGCTACTCCAGGCCTTCCAAGTACACTAATTTCAAGGGATTCACCCTTACTCCTGACAGACTATCTGTTACGAGGATTAAAAGCTACAGAAATAGGACATAAGAAAAGTAGAAAATGAAAAGTGGGACAGGCATATTCTTGACCTACTCTATTATCTAATTGCTTTGCAAATTAGAACATTGATGCTTCTGGTAATCATTTGTTAGGTTTTTTTATTATTATATGCTTTCTCAAAATATTTGAATATATGCTATAGTTTTCACTCACACTTTCAGGGGTTACAGGAAAAGAAAGGCCTCCATATAGAGTGATACAGCCAGCATGGGAAAAAAATCTCTGCAGCGTGGGAAGATGGAACTGAATTTAAAAAAAAAAAAGTTCCTGGGTCAAGAAAAAGGGGCTGAACTGCTTTTGCCATGAGAAAAGGAACAGAGGAAGAGGGATAAAGGAAGGAAAAGAAGTAGGACAGAGCTCACTGGGGAGCACAGTAGCCAACCTGACTTGCCAGTACTGTGGCACAAATGCAGCAGGGGTCCAGGACCCAATTTGCTGTCCCTGGGGGTCTCTTGCTCTAGATCTGGTGGGGTGAAAGCCTTCCTCAGCTAATCTTGAAAAAGTCAAATCTGCACTGGTGGGGGGGAGGGATGCTATTGTGCAAAAGATTTTTTGACAGAATCTAAGGAAATACTTCACGTCTTGAAGGAGAGAAGGGACAATCCTTCTGGTTAACATCTATGGATGATGTCCTCTGGGATACTCTTGCTCAGTTATGGTTAGCACGTTACCAGTAAGACATTATCAAAGTGGGAATTCAGAGAAGAAAACCAATTGGAGAGAGAGGACTGAGCTAGACTGTCAGAACTGAGCTGTCTGCCGTTTGGCTGAGAGACAAAACAGATATGCTAGTAAGTCTGCAAATATGGCAAAAATAAGCAGAAGATTTTTTTTTATGCATGTGAAAAGGACTTAACTAGAAAGAAAAGACAGAGATGACTAAAGAAAGATCATGTAATAGAGTAGGTCTGAAAGCTTCAGGGGAAGAGTATTTTTCAAGTTAGACTGGCCAATATACTAAGAAATCCTGCAGAGGGACTGGGTTTGTTTTAGCAGAAGAAAGGACAGGAGGGAAAAAGAATGATCTGTGATTCTGGGAAGTATCAGAGATTTGTTTCATAGCGTGTGAGGAAAGGACATTGGGTCCTTGGGTAATTTCAAAGACTTAAATTCTTCTCCTGGAGTACTCAGCTCTGATGGTCTGGGGAAGTTATTCCATTTCTTGAGTGAGGATTTATTGGGAAAGAAAATGTAAAGAACAGCACTGCATCCAACTCCCTGCTCTCTAAAAGCCTGCATGTTTCCACAGGATATGTGGCACAAGGCATTTCTTAGTTGCCCACTGAATCCTACCTCTCCACCCCACTTCATGCCAACCCGTCTGCTCCAGCCTGGAGCTTGCAGAAGTTACTAAACCGCTCAGATGCTTAAGTAACATAAAAGTACACGACAGAGGAAAGGTTGCGTGAAGGCATCTTTTTTCACCAGCTCTGTTTACCTGTCCAGCACTTCTTCCTGTACTTCACTCCCCTAATTGAATTCTGACCTAAAACAACCTGTGTTTTTAAAAAAAATCTTCCACTCAAGTGACACAAGTAATCCTGCTGATTTCAGCACGCAGGAAGAAACCACTCAATGTAAGCAACAATAATGAAATCAGGCCCTGAAAGTTTAGATTAAACTATGGAAAATTGCACTAGTGACTCATTCTGCCTGGTGACTCCTTGTTTAGGACACTGAGAAATACAACTCTGCTTGGAGATGATCTTTGTGTGTGAGTCCACTAGGAGGAAGGATGAAGGATGTACAACACCACCTGTCAGACGAGAAAAGAGAAAATTTGCAACGCATGTCGGTGTAAAGGGACAGTGAAGTGCAGCAGATCTGACTTCTTCCCAGGGTCTGTCCCAATTTCAGGCTCTGAGAAATCTTTGAATCACACCAGATCAGTAACATCCTGATAGCAGCCTGTGTGTGTATCCGAACAGCTCAGCAGTTCAGTCCATCTGCTCAGAGTTTAGCACTTTGGAGTGCCCTGGCAGCAGAGTGTTAGGTGGAAGAGGAGAGCTGGGCAGGCAATGATTACCATGTGGGTCTAGCAGCAGTGTACTGACAGAGACATAGAAAGAGAAGATTCATTTGGGAAAAAAAAAATAATTGGGGAAAGGCCTAGGCAGCCTTTCTGAACCCACAAAGCAAACAAACATACTTAAGCCTTTGTATTATGTCTCAGCACAGGGCTGCACGCATGGATTTCCCAGCAGCAGGGTCCTGGGCTGAACAGTGCCTCCGAGCAGCGGCTGGGAAAGCAAGAAGTGCGTCATTCATCCGAAGGCAGGCAGGGTGGCAGGTCACCCAGCCCTGCGAGAGCAGCTGGGGACAGGGGGACGTGGTGGCAGCCGCTCCACAGAGGGGGAAAGGAGTGCCCAAACACCATAAAGCACTGCAGTGGGGGTGGGAGACGGGAAGAAGTAAAACGCTTTGCTGGCTTTCACAAGAAGGGAATAAAAATGACAAAATGAGAGCATTAATTGCAGAGTAGAGACTGTCATCCCCTCTGCTCCACACCCCTGTAGGGATGTGCCACGCAGATGTCTCTGGCTGGGGTGGTTGCCAGCAGGGCTTTGTCTCTGGATGGGGACTGTGCACTGGCAAAGAAATTACTGCATTTATGCACTCAGTAACTGCAATTGCGGCTGCAGCTTTATGTTCCTGCGTTGCTAGAAGACAGCTTGTTCCTCCTTCCCCCTGCCTGGCCTTCGTGAGGAGGACAGGAACATTATCACAGGCTGAATAACAGATGAAGAGAGAAAAGACCAATGAGTAAAAGCACAGCTTTGACATTCGAGGCGGAGGTGAAGGTATCCCCATAACACACAGGCATCACACCTACAGGCAGAGTTGCTGAGAAACAAGAGAGCGAGAGGCAGCGGCTGCAGGGGGAGGAAAGTAACTGAGGCCATGGTGTCACCACATCCTTCCTCGGACACTTTCTTTGGTGCCTGGAGGAAGGTCACTGTCATGACAGCAGGAACTGCGATCCTCAGTGTTGTTAAGCAAGACAGATAACGCAGAAGAAGCAGCACCTCAGCAGTCCCAGGGTGCATGAACTGAACGGTTTGGCTGTCTGTGGGCAGAGGAAGGTGCCTGAAGGACAGATGTTATTGTGAAATTCACCCCTTTGCTTGAGGACAGCCCTGAACCCATGAACTGCTCACCTCTTATTTTGTAGGGTGACTTTTTCACCGTGAAGCAAACAGCCAGGTGTGACTCACCCTCTCAAACACGAGCTAGCCCTCAGGGTCAGCGGGTGCCCCCGTGTCACTCCCCCCCATCAGTGCTTCCCGGAGTACGGCGGTCTGCGCCAAGAAAGGGAGATAGTGCTGCTGTACTTTTGCCGCCTTGCCTTTAGCATGAGAGGAGGTGGGGTGAAGCACTAAGTAATTAATTTTGTTCTGTCATGGAATATTTAAAAAAAAAAAAAGGAAGTAGTGTTGCAGGTCCCCCCGAGACTGACATTTTGGAATATTTGGCAAATTAAAAACATTTGGATTCAGATTAAGTGAAATGTTTTATTAGGTGGAAAACCAATAATTTCCCTTGGGGAGCATTTTCTACAAAAGCCAAAGGAATCAGACAAAATGTCTGTATTCCCAAGGGAGCGGAGACTGTTCCTGGGGCTGCAGAACAGAGGTGGCACTGCGTGGGCTGCACCAAGCAGCTGGCCATGGAACCACACTCACTCTGACCTCAGGAGTTACTGGAAATGAAGTAGAGCGACGTCAGCACAAAGGGCCCTATAACCCAGGGCAGAGTAGCCCTGGTACCGGTTGTTCACCATGTATGAGGGAAGCCCAAGTTCATGTACTTTTATCTGCCCCATTACCCTTCCCATTAGAGAGTCCTAATCACCAAACCATCAGATAATGCTTCCTATGTCTTTCAGGTTTCTCTTTTGAAGCCATCCCACCATTTCTACAACAAAATGTAATGGAAACAAACATAGCACAACACCTGGTGACTGAAGCACCTGGGCATCAGTCTTTGCAGAAGGAGACTGGGACATGGGGGTCTCACACTAAAAGGTCTTCTGCCCTAGTGAGTGGACTGGAAACCCCAACAGTAACTGGTAGTCAGTTCTGCTTAGGATCCCGGCCTGAACGATGTGAAAAACATCTTGTTACAGAAACAAAAAATTAGGTTGGTCTACATTTCAGCTACAGGTAGCTGAAACAGTCTGCTTATTTTTACCTAAACTAATCAATCTCTTTGAGCAATCAGGTACCGCAATCTTTGGCAAAAATAAAACAAAACCTGCTAAGATGGAGCAAAAAAGGAACATGCACATATTTCTGTTTTTTAATTTCTCTCATAGCTTTGCATTAATTATCCCTGCCTTTGGTCAGTGACCAAGATGGACACACATTTTTTTGACCACATGCAGCTTTGTCAGTAACCTTTGAATAGGCAAACCAACTGTGTGGCAGAACCCCAAGTTGTGCAGTACCAGGCAGATGTGCAATGCTCCCAAAGAGATGGGAGCAAAGCCTCCTCTTCCACTGATATGTGGGATCAACGAGGGTGCTGTAAACGCTAGAAGGAAGGCCAACTAGATCTTGCATAAACAGCATCAAGGTCCTTTCGTGTCAGCAGTCAGCACCTCAGAAAATTACCTCATGACAAGGTTTTTGGGGAAAGAAAAGTTCTGCACAGATTTCTAGCTTCCTTGACGTAAGTGCTTGCAAAACATGCTTACTGAACATGCTCTCCTTCAGGGCCAATTTGTGCTTGTTTTAATATTCTTTCCAAAATATCTTACTGGGGTCATGGGAAGTGCTATGCAGCCAAGTCAAGTGACAAGCATCAGCATGTTGTCAGTATATGAAAGCAAAGCCAAACCTTTTTTGAAGGAATTAGAGAGTCTAATAACTGAGCTAATCTGAAACACTTCCAGAAAAAATTTCAGCTGGTAAAGAAGAGAAAATAAAGGTTTTTACCTCCAGTTACTCCCCTAGGTGGGACTCCTCAGCACCCCAGATGCAACGCCAAGCATAGCAGAGACAGCAACAGGATGGCCAAAGCAGGGTTCTGGCATCAGAACATGCTATTCCCAGACTAGACTGACTAGTCCATCATTTCTAGCACAGCCTCAGATAAAGCCGGCTCCCTGTGTTGCCTTTGCCATCTGTATAATCAAGGGAACAGGTGGATTTATTGTACTTCCAAACCAGTAATGACTGAGTGCCTCACAAGCTGTACTTTATTCCCACTACTGTGAGACAGAAAGGTACTACCATGCTCGCTTTGAAAATGGGGATCCAAGAATAGGTGAAATAAAACTGTTTGCCCAAATTTGCACATAAAATGTATGGCAGAGCAGCTGACTCAAACCCAGCTGGCCTGTCCCTAGGTCAGGACTTTAATCCTTAACACCTTCCTCCCAGCTTGACCTGAGATTTGATCTAGAAGGTAAATACTGATGTATGTGGCTGAGTTTTGCACTTATCTTGCAGGACTGTAGTTCTTGGAATTCACCTCATTAAGATCTCAGCCTCTGTTTACTTATGGGCAGCAAAATTGCAGCACAGAGAAACTAAGCATCCCAGAGCTAGTGTAATTTCAGTATCCTGAAGCCCCTTGGAAATGAAGGTGGTAGGCATGCCATGGCTTTAGACTCCTAATATTTCAGCTTTTATTTCAATTTGTAATACGATAAAACTGCATAGAATTGGGTCACAGGATCTCTTTGGGCAATAAACTTCCCTAGAGGTTTAGGTTCTCTGGGGTGGGTTTTTTTAAGTACTAAATATAGCTGTGACCAAATGCCCAAGAAAGTAACATCTCCTGAATGTAGAAAATACTAACTTTTTTTTGTTGCTGTTGAGCTTCAAACTTGTTCTGCAGAGACAGAACACAGCAATATCTTATCATACCCTGTAAAACAATTTTCTTTCTTGCAAAGAGTTTTAGAAATGGCCAAACACGTTCTGTGCTTAGTCTCCACTGAACAAGCCTCCAGAGCCTGTACGCAAGTAAACCTCAGTGTACATTGTATTTTATACAGCAACAAAAGCAACTGCTATCTACGAGTGTAGTGGTTGCCACCACATCTCCGGCCACGTCTACTCAAAAGGTGGAACTCAGATCTCAGGCTGGCTGAGGATTCCCCTTCTGTAGAAATTTTCAATAGTTTGAAATGCAATTTCAAATAGGCATAAAAAAAGGTTTGCAAGTTTCCTATGAAACAGGAATCCTGTAAACTTTTATTTCAGAAACACTGATACATGGTGTTGCCAAAATAGTAGATGTACCCCAGGACTTCAGTTGCAGTTGAGTAAAATTACCATAGTTGGTGTTTTTTTGGTTTTGTTTTTGTTTTTGTTTTTTTTTTTTCTCCAGTTTCACTGCTACTCAACACTGAATAGAGACAGCAAATTTATTTGGGAGTGAGCAACAACAAAACTGGAGAGTCACATCAGCTTCACCCAAGAGCCAAGTTTCCAGGTTCTACGGGACAAGAGAAGTCCCATCTCAGCCAGCCAGAAGGTGCCCGGACTGTGCCTACAGGTCAGTAATTCAGGGGCAGACCCTGGAAGCTGCATTTCTGTGCAGCACTGAGATCAAGCGTATGATACAACAGGCGAGTTATCCAACAGAATACTGACAAGTTTGTCAAACCACATATGTTTCCATGAAACATTTCTGCTTCAGCACATACTAATTTTCTAACTGCATCATCTTTGTTGAAACATTCCTAACAAGCTGTATTCAGTTCTGCTTGCTCCCAAAATTACAATTTCTCTTCATACAGGCTACATCAGAGCTGTCATTAGGACCTTATCAATGCAGATCCTTTCAGCATGCAGATGGACGTCTAATTCTGTCGCCGGTAGCATCAGCTGTAGCAAATCATGCACACGTGCTCCCTTAACCAATTTGTCACAGTACTTAAACATACTGGGCTGCACTAGACAGACAGCATTGGCCAGCTCTGCAGCTCTTCATTAATTACTGCAGAGTCATAACCTAGCATAGGTAGATGTTTTTCAGAGGGGAGCCACAGGTATCAACTTTGTTTTGGAAACAGGCACCTGGACAGTCCGTAACAGCACAGGACAGCTAAGAAAGAAAAACATGTTCCAATTAACCACTAATGACTGACTTTGTGTCAAACACACAGTGCTGAACAAATCAAACCTAGAGCCTGGAGTATTTAAGCAAAAACATGAAGCAGTGCACTGAGGCACTATAAAAGGAGGCAATATATAAGAAATATAATTTCTGCATCCTTTTACAGTACCATCTAGGAATGCACAGTACTTGGTACAGCCACAATATCGAGGACATTGAGCTCTCACACCAGAATAGGCATCCTAAGAGGCATAAGATGCTCTGCAAGTGACTGAATTGTCTATTAACTTGTGACAGAAAACACAGCCACCTTGGTTCCCATGATCAAAGAGGTCACATCAGTGCATGAAGATCATGAGGCCCACACTGTCACAATAGTCATTACTGGTAATCAGGGATACAGATACCCAAAGCAAAGGCAGAAACAACAGGACAAAGTGATAGGGCCTCCTAGATACATGGCTACATCTTCACATACGGTAGGAGAGCAGCTACGAGCACAGCTGGCTCAACAACCTGCCCCCTCCTGGATAGCCCCCAGCCTGACTGCAGAGTAGCCTAAAAAGTGTGCCCAAGCACGTGACATCCCAGGAGATGACCTCCAGACCCACTCTGAGATCACATCGGAGTGCTCTTGAAAGAGTCCTCCAGATGCGGTGGCACTTACTCTTCTGAGTACTCTTTGGAGCAGGGATTGTTTCTTGCTATTGGCTTGTATCAGGTTGAAGCCTCTGGATGTTACTGTCAGGGGGTGGTTCTAGGACCAGGAAGGCCTGGGTCAGCTGTACTAGATTTGTTTGAGTAGATGTGTAAATGCACTAAAAACATTACCATGGCTCACTGAGTGCAGGTAAAGCCTGCTGTTCCCTTCACAGTATTGGTACACACCGTATCACGGACTCCATTTCATGCAGCAGAAGGAAGATGGTGCCATCGGAGATTTTCTTCCACAAGTGCAAACTTAGAAGAGTTAAAACAAGAAGGTCCTCTGCTCCAGCTGCATAAATAAGAATATTTCCATGCAGAACAAGACTGAAATGGAGGTTAGATAAGCAAGGCCTTGGCAGCAGGAAAAACAAACAAAGCCAGTCCCTGCTACACCCACTGAGAAGCAGCTTGTTTTGCCATTAGCAGTTTGTGACACAAGACCTGCAAAGACTCACAGGCAAGACCAATTCAACAAGGTTTCCATGAGCCCAGTCAGGAGAAGCGGCTCCTGGCTAGGATTATCTCAAGCTGGATGTTCCCAGTGTTGTGACAGGAGGGCAAGACTGCAGCTGGTCCAGGCAGCTCAGCAGCACACCGGAGGGAGATGTTCCCAGCCATGGGCAGAAGGCTCACCTGAAGGCCACCCTGGTTTCTATGCACTGTGTCAGCTGAGAACAGGGAGCTAGTTTAATCAGACCACACAAGTTCATGGCAATCTTTATTCCTCTCAAAGAGGCTTTCCTCTAATAACAGCCCATCTTGGGCTCAGGCAGTGGAGGGAAGCTTGGGTTCTTCTGCTGAGATCTCAACAGTAAGTTGAAAGCAAGAGGTATATGGGACCTAGGCAGATGTCAGAGCAATCACCTCCCCACACCTCTCTAAGGGATCCCAGGGGTTTAGGACAGAGGTCTGGGATCTCCCCAGCACCCTCGCAGAAACACTTTTTGCAGCCACACGTGGAGAAGCTGCAGCCTGGCAGCCTTGTGCTGTTGACAGTGGCAGCGTGGCTGCACTGAGCCCAGCTGCACCCACCAGCCACCTCTCCCCTCTGGGACACCTTGGTCTTTACACTGTGGGGAAGCTGGCTGATGAATAGCTTCTTGACTGAAGGGATGATTCAGATACAGCTCTATAGGAAACTCTCGTGCTATGACAGCAGCACAGAACACAGCGGCTGTTTGCTGCTCCTTTCCCCTCCTGCACCCTCCTCAGCTCCCTCTAATTTTATTCCCAGAGCCCAAAGATTGCTTTTAACAAAGGCAGTTGAGTCATTTCCCAGCCCTGATGTGCTATCTACCAAATGCTTCAGATGACTGATGTCTTAGGAAAGAATCCAGCCTGTTCCCTTGCTGCACTTCTTAAAGCCACTGAAATGGAGCAATTATACCCAATTTCTGTGACAAAGAATGAGAAGTCCTGTCATTATCACAGCTTCCCCTTGGAAAGGCAGTGGGTGAGAGGAGGAAATACATGAGCGGTGTCACAACAAGAACAGGCTGATGGATGCTGCGCACTGCAACCAGCAGTGAGTCTGCACCAGGAAGATGTCTCTTCATACGCAGAAAGAATAAAGCCCATGAGAGATTGACCTGGGCATTACAGGAAGGCAGTGCTGTTTGACGGTGGGCCCAAGGGAGCAGGGGTGACCCTTTAAAGGACCCGCTACTAGATAACTGCAACTATACCCAGGGCCCAACACTGGGCTCTCTGTGCAGACTTCAGATGGACATTAGACTTGACACGCTGGACTCCCCATGCCTGGGCTCAGCAGAGCATGGCATACACAGGACCTCCAGGACAGGCAAGACAGCTCCATGAGGAAGTGCTTAACAGACCATTACTCTACCTCTGGAGTTTCAACCCAACACCTGCCTCTACAGGGACAAAATGCTGTCAGACAGCTGCCAGGTAACCTTCGTATGAGACAATAGAACACTTATCCATGGCTTCACATCCACCACAAGAGAACACATATACCTTCGGCTTTTATTCCCTGCTATACATAGTCCATAAGGGATGTCAAAGTTTGACAGAGGAATGGCCATGCCTGTGATCCCCAGGCAACACCGGCATCTGTTGTGGATGTTGTCAAGGCAGTGCAGATAACACCTTGCTGAGCACTTCCCCAGCTACCTCAAGCCACCAAAAACTACCCAGTGTGCCCATCACACTTCTGATACCAGTCCCCACAACTCTCCTACCCTTTCTCCGTCACCAGTTTCTCATGCACATAACTGCTCTGCTGTTGCCTGGATCAGAGGATGCCTGGTGTGCTCCAGCATGCCTGCATTGTCACGTGCCTCACGGCAATGCTCGGTCCTTTCATGGCAGCAGGGAGGGGAGGCAACAGGCAGAGTGGCTGCCAGTAAGGTGGCTCTGCCTCTGCTCTCTACTCTACACGGGATTCACGTACAGCAGTTCGGAAACCTCCAGCTTTGTTCAGCCATAGCAGGAGGCTGACAGAGGAAAGAAGGACAAGTAGAACAAGTAGAAGAGACAAGGAAAAACTCTCAAACCTGCGCTTCCTCACATGTCCCCTTGTGTCTGAATGCACAACTAATACTTAGAAGAACTTGGATGTTGTCACAAGTTTCAACTTGTGACATGGGAAATCTTTCACTGACCTGACCTCTCCCTTTGCGGGGGGTCTGTAATGTTCCAGCTTTTCCTTTCCTACTTTCCCACTCTATTTTCACTGCCCTCATATTCTGTTGCTCCCCACCGTCCTCCTCCCTTTTCATAGCCCGTATCTATTCCAACTCACCACACGGACTTTTGAAACACAGGGACCAGTTACACCTCAGCCAAGCACTCTGTCTCATGGCTAAGGCTCTCCCTGCTCCTCTCTTATGAGCCCAATGAAATCCCTTTCCCCACTAACTGCTGTCTCCAGCCCCCAGCCCCAGCCAACATGGACACGTACACCACCAGCCACTGCTCCTCAACCTTTCCTGTTTTAAGCTCGGGTTAACACAATATAGCCATGCAAGTCCCAGGCATACCCTCCTGCTCCTTTCTCATTAGCTGCTGTGATTTGCTAAGGCCTGATCCTGAAAGTTAAAGACCAGGCAGACCTCAGCTCTCCCAGCCATCCCCCTGCACCCAGCCTACAAACTGCTGACTGAGTCCAAACCAAACAAACTGATGAGCAACCTTGGGCTTGAGCCTGCCCTTTTACCAGCGCGACACTTTACAGTGCTGAAATAGAAGTGTAAATGAGAGCAGAATAAAGGTACGAGCCTACACTTAGGTGCCTGGAAAGCTAGATGCTATTTGTACTGTTGGCAGGAGACTGTATAAATACGTCAGCATGTGCTCATGCTTACGGGTTTGAATGTAACCTCTATCCCTTGGATAAAACCCATGCACACCTTCCCAGCCACAAAGGACAGTTACAGAGAGCAGCTATTTCAGGCATTTTGTGTCTTTTAGTAATATGAATACCCTTGGATGAAAGTCACCATCGCTCTGCAGCAGGGTCACTGACACAGCCTTGCCAAAACCACTGCAAAGTTTTCTTTAAAGCTAAGTGCTTCTCTCCCCAGAGCAACTCCCTGCCTTAGACACCAGTGCCTGTCAACTCATTTCTCTGTTGTCATCTGAAAGAAGGAATAACAAGTGAAAACCACAAACCAGGGTGGCCTGGGAAAATTTTGACAGTCTGACAAAGGAAAGCAGAGGAAGTATCTCCTTGTTTATACATTTTCAGATCTTTGAATAAATATTTCCCTGAAAAGACATCGTGATTTCCTCTAACCAGCTGAAGAAAAGAAGATGTCAGCTTGTATCTCATCAGATTTTCTGGTGCAAAAGCCAGACTGGGTATTTAAATGGATGATGCCATTCAGTGACAGTAATGTCCCTTTTGCAAAGCACAACCTGCATTTAAACACATGGACTAAACTAAACCCACCAAAAGAACAGAGTGTTCAGAAACTACAAGCCACCCACTCAACCTTGCAGATGCAAAACAACTGAACCAAACGAGGCAGGCAGCTGGAGCACGATGCCTGGCTCAGGCAGCCCTAGTAAAGCGGTGGCTGTATCAGAGGTGGTTGAAGTGCTGCACAAACACAGCCCCAGAATGTGGTCCCCCGTGCCACCCCAGAGGTCCCTCTGGGGGAGGCCAGGGGTCCCAGCTGCCTCCTGCCTCTACTGTGCTTCTCTTCTCTAGCATCAGAGCACATTTCTCGTCATGAAGCATGCTTGCAGAGCTGCAGTACTCCTGACTCCCTCGAGTCCAGCAAGTATACTCTTGGCCTCTGTTAGTTAGGCACTTCAGAAAGGGCAGCAAGACTGATCTGGGAAATGGAATGGAAAGCTTGGACAGGAATAGGATAGAAGATCTCAATAAAGCATATAACAACAGGATTACATGCAATCAACAGAGGACAGAGCAAGGGAATTTCCCTTAGGTGTTAAGCCAAAAAAACAACTCCTGATGAGGGCGGTCAAGCAGTGCAACAGGCACCTGGCTGAAATCATCATTCATAGATATATTCAGTAATCAACCAGATATGGCCCAGAGGAACCCAACGTGGCTTTGAAGTTGGCTTTGAGTGGATGGAAGGACCAGGTGATCTTCAGACATCTCTTCCTACCTAAATTGGATTCTACAAGTGTTGGATCACAAGTTAGCATTGATCACTGGAATAAAACAGGAGCTTGAGAATGGCTATTTACACTGTTTTGGAAGGGAACTGTGATCAGGGTGAAGAAATCAAGAGCAGGAAGATTTGCAAATATTCTGTTATTAAAATAAACACGATCAAATAGGTTCTGTTGAAATCACAGGCCAGTTGCATGCCTGACATTCCTAATATTGCTGGATGCATCCAGGATGGGAACGACAGTCTGGGGAGAAAAGGAGCAGCACCTTCTTCCGCTTTCAAGAGATGACTTTCCTTCCTACCATCCTGCTGCACGTCACAGAGGCGAGGGTAAGGATCCACTCTGGGAGGAGGCAGCTCCCTGTCCGGCACTGACAGGTTCTGGCAGACAGGAGTGACCTCTCCTGGAGACTGCCAGCTGGGTAGTCCTGCTCCAGGGACTGCTGGAGCCCAGCCACAAACTCTGGTTGCCTCCATTTGGCCAGAGCACGAGACACCCCTGGTAAACATCTACAGGCACATCAGTGCCAGCCACATCCCCCAAGAAACACACCTCACAGCAGACACCCTCAGGAACATCGTCAGCCTGTGGACAAAGACGTCTTTTGCAAGCATGCTTTTTTGTATTTGACATGAGCAGGGTTCCTGATAATGAAGTGCTCTATTTCATCCATTGATCTGGAGTTCTTTAGGCAGATGTTGGTATAAAAGATATTTAAATCTGCCAAGCCTATTTTAGTTAACCTGTCATTGGAGCAGGGTCAAATGCAAAAAGGTGACTGTAGAGAACAGTGACAATTATTAAAAATAGTAACCTAATTAGTCACATAATTATATAATTACAGAAAAATTGGGGTTGGAAGGTACCTCTGGAAATCATCTCATCCCAGCTCCTGCCCAATACAGGTGTGATTAGGTGGTCAGGTTGCTCAGGGCCTTGTCCGGTTCAGTTTTTAGTATCTCCAGAGACAGATTCCCCTTTCTCTCTGGGCAATGTTCATATCCTCTTATGGCAACAGGCCTTATTAACACATACTTCATCCCATATTTGGTGAGATCACTAGTTTATTTAATGTAGATAACTGTATCAGTATTTTTACATCAGGAGGCATTTTACAGCCTCACTTACCATTCTCATATAAAATGATCAATCTGCAAAATTGGTATTGCTCGTAGGAAGCAGGTATCATTAAGAATGATACAAAAATGGTGGGCTTGGAAAGACAAGCAACATGCCCAGCTGTACAGGCCCACCTAGAACACTGTCCAGCGTGACAAATTCTTTGTACAATATGGTGGTTAATACATCCAAATTGGGATCATTCTTATGGTAGCAAAGGATGGTGACAGTTACATGTGTACAGTGGAAGACAGTCTCTTGCAAAGCAGCATCTCCATAAAGGAGGATTACAAATCTGACTCTACCCAGGGGTCATGGTACATAGTCAGTTAAACACAATCCCTTAACATGATACTGTCACTAGGACAAATGTGATTCTCAGACGTACAAGCAGGAGAGTATGACATAATAGCAAAGAGGTGGCATTACCTCAGTGTACAGCGCTGTTGAAACAGCAGCAGAAACTACTACGCTATATCCAAAGAGAAATGTGGGGTTGTATGTCAGTGTTCACAGTTTAAAAACAAAACAAATAGTCAAGAGTTCAGGAGAGAACTTCAAGAAAGATTCAGCATGTGAAAAATATACTTCTAGCAAGAAACTTAAGAAGGTCAATCCAAGTTTATCCAACAGAAGGTCAAAAGATGACTCAAGCACTGTCTATAATTACCAGTACAAGAAGAAATGATTAATATTAGGGCTCTTTAATCAGGCAGAGAAAAAAAACAAGAAGCAGGAATATGATTAGATGCAGTGGTTGGAAACAGAAGCCAAGCAAATTCAGATGAACTATAGGGAGCACTGTTTAACAAAAGCCATTAACCATTAGAACAATTTACCTAGGGATGGGGTAGAGCTTTTGCAATTTGAGGTCTTGAACTGAAAACTAAACAGCCTTTTTTCAAAGATACATTGTATCTCAAGAAATGTTGAAGCAGAAATTAATGGGCAAGATTAATTGTCAGAACAGATAATCATAAGGTTCCCTCTGGTCTTAAAAATATGGGAAGTGCCCAGGAAGAACGGCAAAGACCTCTGAAAGCAATGAAAGACATCAGAGCAAATTGTGTGGTGTTACAGAATAGCTTTTAATTACTTTTAGAAGTTACAAAAGAAGGTGAAATCTTATTTTTAAAAGCCACAATTTCTTTCATAAAGATGAAAAATTCAGTGACAAAATTCTTCAGGTAGCTGCCAACAACTGAAGGAAAGAAAAAGGACATTTGTAGAAAACAAAAAAGAGGACATAGAGAAGTATTCCTTTTCTGCAAAACTTGAGCGTAAATCCAAAATCAAGATTAATTTTGATGCAACTAAGAGCAGCATCTGGCCTCTCCTTTTAAACAAATAAGGCAGAGTTTTGTATTCTCATAAAATCAAGCACAGAAAACAAGGAAAGATCTAAAGTTACAATCTAGAGATTGCTAAATAACTTCGGGTATCCTCTGCCCAGTTTTTGAGAGTTGGCCTTGTGTTTTTGCATCTTTGCAGAGGCTTTGCGGGTGCAGAATACCACCAAACCAGCCACTTTGTGCTGGTGCCAGTGATAACTCACAGTTGCGGGCTGCAAGGCAGAGTCAAGTGGGCTGGCAGAGAAACGGCTGGGAAGCATGCTGTTTTGATGTGAAACCAGATGGCGTTTCAATGGTGTTTTGCTTTGAGATTTCTGTGTCTGCTCAAATCCAGGAAACTCAGGAGGAAGGAAACCATAAGCAGATGAAAACATACCCAACGAAGAGTTTGCACAAGCCTCCCTGCACACAGTCCAGGGAGAAATGTACCCTTGCATCTGCCCGCCGGAGCTGCATTGGGACCCAGAGCAGAGGAGCGATGCCGTGAGTCAGGACACACAGACAGTGGGAGATTTACAAACCCAGCTCCTTGGACAGATGGGAAAGGAAACAGGAACTCAAAACAGAATAATGCTTTACAGAAGATGTTTCTTTCTAAAATAAATCCCAAACAACCACCAGCTGGTTCTCATTTCAGCCTGCAGATGAATAGATTTCAAGCAGAAAAGCAGCAACAGATGCCTTGATGCTGCTCTGCAGGAAGCAGAGAGGCAACTGTCTACACTAGACTCACCACTGGGACTGCTGACCCAGGAGGTTGTGCCGTGTCAAGCTGGCCTGCAGCAGGGGAGCTGCACTCTACTGATGCCTGTTGCTGCTTCTTTCCCAGCCCCTGGATGCATCCCTCTCAGGAGGCACAGGCCGTAGTTGGGCTGTGGGAGCTGGAAGAAAGAATTGTCCCTTCCTTTCACAGCCTCACAGCTGCTTGCAGGCCCAGCAAGGGCTGAGGGAGGGACAAGAAGAGAGCTGGCTTGGGACAGACACAGGAGGAAAGCATTTCACAGGTCCCTTGCAGAAGGGAGTACAGGGCCTCTGCTGGGCTCTCAGCAGTTTTTTGGGGACAGAAAGCAACTGGTCTGCCAGTTACAGGTTTTACCTACTCAACTCCACATAGTTTTTCACAGCTTACACATATGGGAAAACAGCTGAGGGCCATCGGCTCTCGGGAAGCACATCACCTTCCTTCATGTGCAACCAGCCTCCACATGCACCTTCCTCCATGTGCTAAAGCCTCCCTGTCTCAGCAAAGGAAGAGAGTGCCCTCCCAAAGACAAGCTCAGCACAGGCCCTGCTATGCTCACCCTGAGCACCACTCCACTTGGACTTCAAAACTTTTTTGACTACAAGGGTTTGAGTTACCTCAAGTGACACAGGAACCCTGGACACAGTCCAGTCAGCCAAAACCTAGCACCCCCTGCCAAGGACTTACCACCTCTCAACCCACCACCCTCAGTCATTGGAGTCTGCCCAGCAGAGCAGCAGCAGCCTGAGCAGCTTCAGCCATGAAGCCAAGCAAATAGTGAGTTGGCTTTGCAAGATGGCTGCACATTTCCTGCATGCCTAAGGGCCACCTCACTGCCAAGAGGGGGGCCTGCTTCTGTCATAGCTTTTACAGGACCTGCAAAATCCTCCCTCAAAGGAGGTATATATAAGGAATCTGCATTGGCCAATTAGTTACAGCAGGGTCTTTGTTTACTTGAAGAGGCAACAGGTGGGTTGAGGAGGTATGGGGGATGTGTGCATGCTATGGAGGTAGCCTCATCCTTTCTGAAGTCTGCTTCACAGGACTCTTCCTGGGGCAGCTGGCTCTAGGGGTGCTGCAGGGTCATTTGGTACCTGCTGGAGCTGGGGTCAAACAAAGGGAGGCAATGCAGGTAGGGATTAGCACAGCAGGTTTGTGGCAATCACCGTCTCTTGTGATGGCAGGGTCCTGCGGACTTTCTGGCCATTCCCACTTGTGCCACAGTCAGCATCCTTTAGTGCTAAGTTTAGACTGTAAGCTTCCTGGGATGGACGCCATGTGAATTTGTATATAAAACAGAGGGAGAGCACATACATGCCTTATATAAACAGTTATCAGAGTAAGGAACAATACCACAGTTAGCGTAGCCACAGGTCAGCTAGAGTTCTTGTTATGATTGCAAATGACTTCTCAAGTACAGTTCTTCACATCAAAGATGTGCATTTTAAATATCTGTAATGTATTGTGCACAAATACATCACTATGTAAACTGTACGCACACCCCTCAACACTCCTCTGTTACGTGGTTACATTTACCTCATGGTCTCTCCTGGTCAACAGTTTTCTAAAAGCCTGAACACTTTCCAGCCATCCTTTTCCAAGAGCAGTCTGGACTTGCTAGTTAATGGCACATCAGCTTGTTGTGACAAATCAAGAGGATTGATTAGCTTTTTATGATTCTGGAAAAGCAGGTTATGGTTTCTTTGAGACTAAATAGTCCCATTTCTCTGACTGTTCCTGCCACCAAAACAGCTACCTGGCGCAGAAAGCTGACAACCGTGGTGAGGGAGAGGGCCACAGAGGAATGCGGGAGGAGCAGGCAGTAATTCTTGCAGTTGTTTAGAGCTGGACTAAAAATAGAGGTTCTTGAACCTCATTCACTGTAAAAAGCCTGCATAATTCAGACAACTTTTACCAGTAAATTGCAGCTATAAAGGAAAAGCCCCACAGCCTTAAAAGGTCTCTTGAAGCCCATCCAAAACAGTGTTCTGTCCAAGTACAAGAGGGCAGAGGAGGAGAGGGTGGGAAAGCAGATGCTAAAGGCAGCTCTTGCCTGGCAGGGAAAGAGCAAAGTTTGTCCCCCGCCTCTGAGCTGTGCCTACCACCGGGACAGCATGTTCAAGCACTCTGGGCTCAGGGCAAGAAGCAGTCTTCTGCTTACTCATTTCTGTTCTGCCACCCCCAATACATGCGCACACCACCTACTGCCTCTGCCTTGGGAATTGACTTCTACCAAGGGAACTGTGGGAAGTGATGATGAGGAATCTTTGCTTGCGAGACTGCAATGCAAGCCTTTTAAGAGAAGTTCTGCCCCTGGTTTTATGCAAGTGCCCAAAGACAAAACCAAACCTTAAGTGTATTTGCAAAAAAAACCAACCCCAAAACCCAAATACAACCCCCAGATACACAGACATCGTTCCTCTGGTTGCTCAGACCTCCCCTTTGTTTCTGCAACCCTGTGCATGTAAGAAGTTGACATTCTCCATCAGTCTCCTGTCTTCAAGCCTCATTTCTGGTTTTCTCTCCCTTTATTCCATAAGCCCCTGCTTGCTTCCTCCTTCCTTCTCACAGTCTGCTCTCAGCATTTCCTCAACACGACGACAAAGGCAGTGACCTTCTACAGAAGATAATGTAGTCAAGGATGAACTCTGGCAAAGCTCATCCCCTTCTCATTTGGCCTATTAAGAGTTTCCCAACAAGTACTCAGTTTTAATTCATCAGCTACCACTTTCAGATGTGCAGAGATAAAAACCTCCTTTAACTCCAAATGTAAAATACATTACGTAAATTCAATGTCTTAAACGCTCCCATCATGAGGTGAGGAGCAGCATGTATCCCTGAAAATAAAGATGAGAGAATACAGCTGAGCCAAGATGAGAGAAATGGGTTTATTCTCCAGTTGAAAGCACTGTGGCACTGTTAGTAATTGTGAGGGTACCCAAGCTTTACTATATAACATACATATCAAAAGTGACCTCCATGGCGAACCTGTATCAGAGTAAATCCATCTCTGTAGTGAGGTGGAATGGCTGTGACAAGGCAGTTGGCCCTTCAGGCTGTAAATGCAGGAGTGCATGGGTGGAGGGGCATCTCTGTGACTCAAACCTGTTGCTAGGACCACTAAATGGCCCTTACAAGTTCCCCTGCAACCGTTTGGACTGCTCTCTCACACTCTTGGCACCAACCCTACCTGAGATGGAGACACTTTCATCTCCATTCACACCAGGGACATTTATTGAACTAGTAAATCAGCAACAGCTTCCCCAAGGCTCCAGCTGGCACAACAGGCAAGGCACCAAGGTGGGAAGCAGCCAAGGCAGCGGGGCAGTGAGCCAGGAGCGGCTGCCCCCTCCATGGGACTGCAGGTACCAGCCCCGCTGCCCTACGCGCTCTTGGCAGCCTTGGTCCTTGCCGTGCCCTGGGTGTGCTGCCATGGTGCAGTGCCTACAGGTGTGCAAGGGAAGATGCTGCTGGGGTTTTCCACCTGGGACTGCAGCATCGTCACAGAGCCTGATACATTGACAGGAGGCAAATCGGACTTTTCCATTAAAGATCCACCTAGAAATAATGAGGGAAGCCCAGACAGGGAAAACAAGCATGGTGACATTCAGCAGACCAAAACGTTTCCACCCTCACGATAAACACATTAGTCTGTAGGCAGTGAGCAGAAGCATCCCTGCTCCCTGCTGCAGAGTGAATCATCTTGTACTCTTCCCACAGCAAAGTTTAAAGATTTCCCCACTCAACAGCCAATCACATTGTGGAAACAGAGTGAAACAGAATTGTCAGGAGTTAGTAGGTAAGGGCTGATGTTTGGTGTTTGCTGGGACTCTACGCAAACAAGTTGAAGGAGCTGTATTTTACTGGAAAAGTGTAGCTGTCCTACCTGTGTTGAGAGGATGTCACGCAACTGGCAAGTCAGGTTTACTGGCATTTTTTAAGCAACAAATGCACAGGTCACAAGACCCTGACAGTGCACTGATGGAGGTCAACAAACGCCATGAGGATAGTATAGTCAGCCTTCAAACTTGTAATAATTGGAAACGTGTGCTACCTGCTTGCCTCCAGCTGAGTCTCCTTTCCTCTTGCAAAGTCTGTAAAGTTAAATAGGGAGAATAGGATTGGCTAATACTCCTTAAAGGCTTGTTTCCATCTACACATTAATATATCCAGTCAGTTCAGTTACTACCAGGCTTTACCCTTGTAAATAATGAAGAAACTAGAACTTAGCAGCATTACGTCAGTTCCCATCTTGCCCTGAAATGTTTATTGTGACTGGAAAAGCACATGAATTTTGCACATTGGAAAATATGTAATTGGGTCCCAGGTGGCAGGAGAGAGAGAAAAATTAACAGGTACCACTGTATTCTTGGTGAAGTGCAACAACTTCCCCCAGCATAGCAAAGAATTTATCATTCTTATGTTGATGTTTGGCTGGGACCAGGGATCTAAAACTGCCTCAGTTATCACATGCTCAACAGGCCTTCTGCATAGTACTTGCTTGTGAATCCCTTCTGATCTGGACTTCAGATGCTTGGTTTTGAATACAAGAGATATCAATAGATCAAGACCAGATCAAGTGGTCTTCAAAGTCACTCTGACAAATGCTGGAGGATAAGACGACATCATGAATGTAGCAATATTTTCCTAAATTTCTCTTATGTCAACCTCTGTCAGGCCCCAAAATCTCTCTCAATCTCCATCCTTCTGTTGGCTCTTTCTCCTATGCCTGTTACCCCTTGTCCAGGGAAATCAGTCTGTAGGCCACCACACATATTATTCCTAAAATATTTTAAAATTAATTTAGAACTGGTGAAAGATGATGACCCCAGAGCCCAAGACAGATCTCTAAGATAGAGAAACAGGGCAAGCTGCCCAGATACTGCCCATTTTATCTTCATGGCCTGCTCCGTGTTTGCTTCCTTGGGAATGCCAATTAGTGTTCAATGTGGCATTTTCTAAAATATAACTTTGAACAGTTTATGAACTCAGCAAAGATTGTGAACTCACCAGAGACCACCGAGTGGCCATGAGATGACTGTCAGCGAGGATTCTTGGACACAATTAACCGAGGTCATGTTCTAAGCAGTGACTCAGAAATAAGTGGCTCTAACCTTTTTGCCCGCCTTGCTTCTTGCCTCCTAATGATTGCTAAATTGAATCTGAAAACATCCACACTGATGACAGGCACAAGAGTTCTGATTCCTGGGAACAAGTGTTGATGACAGGGGAATCACTGGTTTTAGCAAAGCACTGGTTCCTGGGCTCTGCTCCATCGGATGAATGTTTCCTTATTATGTCCCCAAAATCCCCTGGGCAGGGGAACATGCAGTAGAAGCACACTCAGTTATTTTTCAGAGCCTTTTCCCTCTGGCCTGTCAAAGCTCTGAAGGAGCTGGCGACTAGCCCGCTCTTATTCTGATAAATGCTATTTGCAACTAAAATAGCCTCTGAAAGCTTGTCTGAAGGGGAACAAGCAGTCTTGTTCAGAGATGCCATTAGCAGGAAGATGTGGAGAGGGCTATTCTGAGGGCTGCTTATTTTTGGTTTTCACCCCACTTTGTCATTTGCCCTGACCAAAGCAGAATAAGGAGATTATTATTAGCACTTGGGGCACTGTCAATGGAAGCAGCAAACAGACTCGGGCCAAAATTCAAACTCAAAGTTCCTCTGGTTCTTCATCGCTTCCCTTCCCCATGATATGGACCCAGGGAATCTGGGCTTTAGCCACTATGTCCCTCAGAGAGCAGGAATTCTCTGCTGATGACAAAAAGGCGATACATCTGGAGCTAGGCACTGGCCGTCTTTTTTTCCCACATAATCCTGCTCTCGGTCTTTTGGAAATCCAAATCTTCCCTTCACAGCTAGCTGGAAGGGAGATGCCAGAGTTTTAATGGTTAACAGAGGGAAAGTGCCAATTTCCTGCTACCATTTTTAATCACTAAATAGCCATATGCAATTAAATGGTTGAATTGGGAGGGAGAGCTGAGCTGAGGCTGCTAGGAGCCCGGTGCAGAGCAAAAAAAAATGGAGTCTGTGGTCTTAGAAGACAAGCTGGATGGCAGCAGTAGGGCAGGATTTCCAAAATCTCATCCTGCTGCTGTAAGACAGCATCTGACAACAGCGCTGGGAGTTTTGCCATGCATTGCACTGGAAGCAGAGAAAGTCTCTGGGCCCAAGGTCCACCCAAAATGCATGTTTTCACTGTCACCAAGGTTAGGTGTCATAGCTCAGCTCTCTGGATTAATGCTTCTCAGATGGGACAACCCCACTAGATCCCAGATAGGCCTAAAAAAGAGGAAGATGGGGATCTTGCCTTCATCTGCTGAGATGGTTGGTCTGTATCCCCACTTTGTCACCAACACGGGTCTCCCCAGCCTGTAGACCAGGTGCCCGTTACAGTCTCAACTGCTCATTAACACTTCGCAACCTGCCTAGGGTTAGGTTAGTGTAGCTTGTCAGAGGTTACAGCATCATTGCACAGAGCAATATTCGGGCTTCACAGTGAGGTGAGTTACAGTCTGTTTCTTAGAATCATCTCAGAGTTTTGTACAAAGAAATTCCCCGCTGCAGCAGGGACTGAGGACATCAGGGATGCTCTTAATCTCTCACATCCTGTTCCTGTGGCACATCAAAGTTGTTGTAGCTTTTGGTCTTCTGTGCTAAAGGTCTGAAGATAGTTTGAAATAAAAGCACTGTGGGCAGAAAGTGCTCCATGACCTGTAGTGGGAGGGATGCAGGACACAGGCAGGAAATTCTCATCCGCCCTTCCAGAGGTTAGGGTACTCAACTCAATGGCAAGTCTTCTTTAAGGTGCACCATGACTCAAGAGCTTTGTTGTCTTTCCCAGTTTTCTAGTCTCCAGACTCTTTCTATGCTACAGGGGACTGTAGCAAGCCTAGCCTTTCCTTCTCCTAGTTGATATTCTGATAATCAGCAAGCCATGAACAAAAAATTCAGTTATTGCTGAAACTAATACTGCACCTAAGGTGGCAAGCTTACTGCTGCTTAATAGCAACAGCATTCTGCCTCCATGTAAATGTATTTTCGCATTGAAAGACTTCTACTTTACATATTTATTAGTCAAAAAGAGATTCATATTACAAATAAGGAATTAACAAATTATACTGTATATGTAATATAAATGAATGTACAATATTTTCCCTTGAAAGTATCATGGATAACTGTAACAAACTTAGCCCAATATGCCAACCTGACCCACTTCTTAGGGAAGTCTGCTGCCTCCCCTGGAGCCCAGGTTAAAGATGTGATGAGAAGACTTCCTACCCTCGTACAGCCCTCAGATTACTATCCATTATTGATTTTTCATGTAGGCAGCAATGAAGTTGCAATAAGAAGTCCAAGAGTGATCAAAAGAGACTTCAGGGCCTTGGGACAACTGGTTAAGGGATCAGGAGCACAAGCAGTCTTCTCCTCTATCCTTTCAGTTGCAGGGAAGAAACAAGACCCAACTGATCAATACCTGGCTCTGTGACTGGTGTCACCGGAAGAATTTTGGGTTTTTTGATCATAGATTGGTTTACACAACACCAGGCCTGCTGGCGACAGATGGGGTGCACCTGTCTCAAAGGGGGAAAAAGATCTTTGAGGAAGAGGTAGCAGGGCTCATTACTGAAATAACTTTAAATTAGATTTAAAGGGAGGAAGGTATAAAACCAGACTCACTAGAGATAAGCCTAGGGGCAGCACACCAATGTTTGAGGGACAGTGTGCTAATGAGGTCCTTCAGTCTGATCCATGATGCGTAGCACCTTAGCCATCTCAGTGGAGATAGGGGATGGAAGTCCATGTGGCAGCAAAGACGCAAGAGTTGTCTATGTATTAGAAACCACAGAAGCAGCTGAGAAGAGTCATATAGGAATTAGGGCTTCTCCCCCAAAAAAAGTGGTAGGATCAATAGCCCAAGTGAAGTGCATCTACACCAAAGCACATAGTCTGGGCAACAAACAGGAGGAGGTGGAAAACATTGTGCAGCTGGAAAACTATGATGTAATTGCAATCACGGAAACATGGTCGTATGACTCACACAACTTGAGTGCTATGGCTATAAACTCTTCAGAAGGGACAAGCAAGGAAGGAGAGACAGTGGGGTAGCCCAGCACATTAGAGCATGTTTTGACTATCTAGAGGTTGACGATGGTGATTAAGAGGTTGAAGAGTTGAGTGTAAGAATCAAGGGAAAAGCCAACAAGGCAAAAATGGTGGGAGTCTGATATAGACCACCCAACCAGGATGAAGAGGCAGGTGAAATATTCTATAAGCAGCTGGGAGAAATCTCACAATTGCTAGCCCTTTTTGTCNGGCAGGTGAAATATTCTATAAGCAGCTGGGAGAAATCTCACAATTGCTAGCCGTTTTTGTCGTGGGAGACTTCAAATTACTAGATGTCTGCTGGAAATACAATACAGTGGAGAAGAAACAGTTTACAAGATTCCTGGAGTGTGTGGAAGATAACTTCCTGACACAGCTGGTGAGTGAGCAAACTAGGGAAGGCACCTCACATAACCTGTTGTTTGTGAACAGAGAAGGACTTGTGGGTGATGTGATGGTAGGAGGCTGCCTTGGGGTCAGCGATCATGAAATGATAAAAATTTTTGCTTCTTACAGAAGTATGGAGGGGGGTTAGCAGAACTGCCACCTTGGACTTCTGGAGGGCAGATTTTGGCCTGTTTAGGAGCCTGGTTAATGGAGTCCCTTGGACAGCAGTCCTGAAGGGCAACAGAGTCCGGGGAGACTGGTCATTCTTCAAGAAGGAAATCTTAAAGGTGCAGAAGCAGGCCATCTCCATGAGCCAAAAGAAAGCCAGCAGAGAAGAAGACCAGCCTGGCTGAACAGAGAGCTTTGGCTGGAACTCAGGAAAAAAAAGAGAGTTTATGACCTTTGGAAGAAGGGGCAGCCAACTCAGGAGGACTACAGAGATGTTATGAGGTTATGCAAGGAGAAAATTCGAAGGGCCAAAACCCAGCTAGAACTTAATCTGGCTACTATGGTAAAAGCCAATTTAAAATGTTTCTGTAAATACATTAGCAACAAAAGGATGGCTAAGGAGAATCTCCATCTTTTATTTGGTGTGGGGGGAAAAATAATGACAAAGCATGAGGAAAAGGATGAGGCACTCAATGCCTTCTTTGCCTCAGTCTTTAATACTAAGACCAATTGTTCCCAGGGTACCAAGCCCCTGCACTGGAAGATGGAGATGGGGACCACAATGAAGTTCTAATAATCCAAGGGGAAATGGTTAGCAAGCTGCTACACCACTTAGACACACACAAATCTATGGGGCTGGATGGAATCCACCCAAGGGTGCTGAAGGAGCAGCAGGAGTGCTCACCAAGACACTTTCCATCATTTATCAGCAGTCCTGGCTACCTGGGGAGGTCCCAGTTGACTGGAGGTTAGCAAATGTGCCGCCCATCTACAAGAATGGCCAGAAGGAGGATTTGAGGAACTACAGGCCTGTCAGTCTGACTTAGGTGCCAGGGAACGTTATGGAGCAGATCATCTTGAGTGCCATCACACAGCATGTACAGGACAACCAGGTGATCAGGCCCTGTGAGCATGGGTTTGTGCAAGTCAGGTCCTGCTTGACTAACCTGATCTCCTTCTATGACAAGGTGACCTGCTTAATGGATGAGAGAAAGGTGGTGGATGTTGTTTGCCTGGACTTTAGTAAACCCTTTGACACCATTTCCCACAGCATTCTGCTGAATAAACTGATTACTCAGGGCTTGGAAGGGCATACTCTTGACTGGGTAAAAAACTGGCTAGATAGCCAGGCCCAAAGAGTTGTGGTGAATGGAGTTAAATCCAGTTGGTGGCCGCTCCACCACCTGAGTGGTGTTCCTCAGGGCTCAGTACTGGAACCAGTTCTGCTTAATATCTTTATCAATGATCTGGACGAGGGGATCAAGCGCACCCTCAGAAAGTTTGCAGACAACACCAAGTTGGGTGGAGTGTTGATCTGCCTGAGGGTAGGAAAGCTCTTGCAGAGAGATCTAGACAGGCTGGATCAATGGGCAGAGGCCAAGTGTATGAGGTTCAACAAGGCTCAGTGCTGGGTCCTGCACTTGGGTCACACCAACCCCATGCAATGCTACAGGCTTGCAGAAGTGTGGCTGGAAAGCTGCCTGATGGAAAAGGACCTGGGGGTGTTGGTAAACAGTTGGCTGGATATGAGCCAGCAGTGGTTTTGGGCTACAACACTCGGGTGCTGGAGCATGTCCAAAGAAGGGCAACAAAGCTGGTGAAGGGTCTAGAGCACAAGGCTTACGAGGAGCAGCTTGGTGGATTAGGGTGAGTTTAACTTTTTCATTCTCTGCGTGGTAATCTGGAGTAATGACAAGTATCACAAACAATCATAAATTTACTTAAAACTCAGTGGAACTACAGAAGATAGAGACTTGGCAAAAGTCATAACAATACTTAAAACTTAGCAGAACTACGAAAGGTAATGGTTTAGCCCATCCCTGCCCATGTCAAGACGGGTGCCTTGACATGTGAAATACGCTTGTTATGAGGACCTTACAGGGGGTTGTTGAGCCTGGAGAAAAGGAGGCTGAGAAAAGAGGCCTTATCACTCTCTACATCTCCCTGAAAGGAGGTTGTAGCAAGGTGCATGAATTTTTTCCCAAGTAGCAAGTGATAGGATGAGAGGAAATGGCCTTGAGTTGCACCAGGGGTAGTTTAGATTGGATCTGAGGAAAAATGTCTTCCCCAAAATGGTTGTCAAGCATTGGAATAGGCTGCCAAGGGAAGCAGTTGAGTCACCGTCCCTGAAGGTATTTCAAAGAGGTGTAGATGTGGCCCTGAGGGATGTGGCTTTGTGGTTGACTTGGCAGGGTTAGACTGAGAGTTGGACTCAATGATCTGAAAGGTCTATTCCAACCAAAATGATTTCATGATTCTCTGATACTTGCCTCTTCAGACTGGCATTAATGATTCTTTCTCCTGAACTGTAAGTGTTCTGGGGACTTGCCTGTGCTATTGAGGCCCAGCCCATGGCAAGAGGTGACACAGAGTGGCTGTTTCTGACCACAGCCAGGAAAGAAGCCACCCATGTGCACTGAAGAGGGGGGTGCAGAGATGGGCTGTGTCCTTGGGGGTAAGCCTGTGCCTGCAGAATGCTGGCCTATCGGGCGAGAGGGTGTCGGGAAGGGCTGACTGCTTTCATGGGGCAGCGTTTAGCTCCGGTCAGGTGCACCACTGGTGCCAGAGCTCTCTGCCTTAATTACGCTGCTGATCTCAGTGCTCTCCTGTAGTACTCATTTGAAATTTCTTGGATAAGACATAGATGTCAGATGGAGAGAGCTGATTGTCCTCACTCACGTACAGCCCCTCTCACCGCAGCTAAAGGTGAACAAACCAGATCTTTGTGGGTATGCTGTTTTATTAGAGCTCTACCAGAGATACTAGAGGAGTTGTGTAGAGGGAATGTCGGACGCCAAAAGTGGGGGCAGGTGCCTGGGGCCTGATCAGCGTCACCTGGAAGGAGAAAAGTGAGAAGGAGAAAAGGTGACCGTGATGCCCTGTTCTCCAGAAGACTTGTCTTCACTGAAGGCCGCCTGACCTAACAAGTTCACGTAGGTGCATTCGCCGTTTGTTGTGCATTGCTGTGCACGTGCCTGGGCACTTTGAACTAATCCTGCCTGCCCCTGGGGCATACTTGTTGAAAACCTCCAGCGTTATCAGGATATTTCTAATGGTCAGCTGCTGTTACGATT
>VXBL01004071.1:247113-267610 GCA_013400195.1 Aramus guarauna | reverse complement strand
GAAAAGGCGCTGCCCCAACTCCGGCGTCTCCACCAGGCCCGGGTTAGCTGAGGGAGAGCAGCAGCTTGCCGCGGCTGCCGGGCCTGCAGCTCCCTCCTCCTGAGGTGTAGCCCTGCGCCCCAGCCGCACGCCTGGCGAACGTGTGCCCGCCTCTGCCTTCCCCGGGTCTGACACCGCATGGCGGGGCTGGGTGGGCGGGCTGGCGTCAAGCGGGGCTTCTTGTCCAGAGCGACTTGTCCCTCAGGGAGTGAGAGGGAAGGCCTGCACAAGTGTAAGGTATGCGGGATTATCAGGCGTCCGGTGTCCGTGTGGAAAGGTTGTCTGTCTGCTGGAGGGCAAGTGCTGGACACTGAGATTAGGCCAGCTGTTCCACAGATTGCTTTGCCAAAACCCCTGACTTTCTGTCACAACCCTGTTTTCCGCTAATTCTCTTCCCAGCGCTGAACCTTCTTGTCTCTTTGGTTCAGTGGAGCTCTGTGGGCTTGTGCTTTAATCTGGGTTTCTAAAATTTTTTTTTTTAAATCTCCTTGTTCTCCCCATGCTCTTAATTTCCCAAAAGAGGGAGGTGTATTTTTAACCTGGATAAATTCAGTGATTTAGCTTACAAACTGCAAGGAACCAAGGAGGAGAGGTGGAGGCAGGGAACAGGCAATGTGCAAAGTCTATTGATGCAGCTGTCAAAGCTCTGCATTATTACATTGTAACCAGAAAAAAGAGAAAGTGGTTATTCCAACCAAGAAGATAGATTACTGTTGTCTCTCTACATCAAGCAGCAATGCTTCTTCCCAGGGAAAAGCTGGTGATGTTAACTTAAAATTATACCTTCAGCAGTGGATTTGCTCCCCTCAAATAAGGGACAGAGGGCAATAGATCTGATCTGTACCTGTGTTTAGTAGTGCTCTTTCTTATTATGTCTGAAGTGAACTAGTGCTTTTGTTTGCTTGATAGGTGACTGAAGAAAAAGCTCTACTGATTATTGTCTGAAACCATAGTTGGAGGAAGGTTTTTATGGATGTGAACATTTTCTTAGTAACCCTGTTTGTTTCCCTCACTTGGTCCACTCATTCCTATCCTGGAAAAACTTTTTTTTGTTAGTGCAGTTGTTGGAACTGCGAAGTCAGCTAGCTTGGGAAACTTAAGAGAAGTCCTTCTTTTCTTCCCCAGGTTATTTTATTTGTGTTCAGTTCTCCAGTGTGGCTCGTCATGCAATACTGGAAGCAATTCTACCAGTCTTCGAACACAAACGGTTTCAGAGAGAAGGGAGATGATTCCCCAGAGAGAAATACCAATTAAATTCTGTTCTTTATGTATGAGAGTAGATCCAGACAATCCAACTCCATTTCTTTCCTGTAAATGTAAGTTATTTGTATGGAAATGCCACTGTGATTTATTGAAAAGCACATGATTCTTTACTCCTCTAGGTACAAGCGTTCTTTATTTCTTAGCAATCCTAGAACCTCTTTCCTTTTGTAGAACAGCACTGCAGCTGACAAACTCTCCCTTTCCTGGTGGTTCAGTTCATAAAGTGCACAAATATTTCCACAGATATTACTCCAGAACAATACAGGCTGTTAATTTAAAATTCATACTAGACATAACTGAAAGACTGCATCAGTGTTATGGTAAATTAGCTCTAGGGCTCCTAGTATTGCATATTTTAATAGTCCTATGATTCAAAACACTGATCTGGTATGAATTTATTCCTTAAAAAATATTTGAGGGGGCAGCTTACTACAAGTGAACTTTATGCTGAATCAGGTATCATCTTGCTTCCTGCAGCTGACACAAAGCCAGAATAAACTTTTTATTTTGTGCTCTGGCTAATGTAACAAATATACAGTCATTGACCCAGTGTTTATTCTGTTCTGATTAGTACACTTGGGTAAGCATATTAATGGTCATCAAACAATAGCCTGCAAAACTACAAGCTTGGATGCTATTACATTGGAATAAGAGCATTTTTTTCCTGTTTTACTTTAAATCACAGCTTTAGCAGCTCTATTTAGAGGTAAACTCCAAGAGAGGAGAGATTAATTTTTCTTCACTGCTTTTTGTGATGAGAAAATACAGTGAAACAATTGGCTTATGGTATTAAAGCCTGACCATTATGTATCCCTTTGCTGCTTTTATTGGTTTATGTTACCTCCTGCAGCAAACTGACACCTGTTGTAATGTGCTAATATCCTTCATTACTTCTTTTTCAGCAAGGGTAAGATTCTGTCAGGTAACTGATCCCATTCCAACACCAAAAAAATCTATTAAAAATGTGGTTGTCTTCTAAGAAGAATGAGTTGCTGTCAATACTGGCATAGCAGCTTTGCAGAAGTGAGCTGCTTTACAATACTCAGATGACAAAATATGGGAAGCTTCTTAAAAATAAATTTATCGGAACAATTGGTAGTTATAGTGAAGACATACAAAATTCACTGACTGAAAACCCGAAGAGAACTGAAAAAGTGAAATTTGTATACCTCATGAAAAGTACCTCTTTATGCTGTTACAAACTTTGAGCAAGCTACAGAAACAGCTTTTTGACATCATATGAGAAATGAGAGGTAACAAAATTTGGTTATGTTTCACCTAAATTTCTAAAACTTCCTCACATGTACAAGAAATGAAACAGGGCAGAACTTAAGTTATAGAACATAGTCCAATTTCTTGCTCCTAACCTGTCTAAAGCAGGTTGTGGGCGTTTTTTTGGGGGGGAGTTGTTTGTTTGTTTGTTTTTTTACCCATGCAAACTTTTGTGGCAATAAAATGGTTGAAATTGTCTGGTTTGTCTTTTCATAATGCACCTGACCGCTTTTCTCATGTGCAGGCGGGAGACTAGTTTTGACAGGAATCTGAAGGTCAGAGGGTCATGTCCGTTCTTGCCGTTGATCACTGGAAAATGAGAACACAGGTGCGACTCCACCAGCTACCCTAGTTCTGCTGGATAAGGAAAGCAGATTTAGATTTGATTCGATGTCAAGTATAAAGTGATGATTATAAAAGGGAAGTGGCACATTCAAAGTATTTTAAATTTTACCTTCCCTTGTAAGGTAGCTTGCTTCGTATCTAATCAGACTTTAAAAAGTCAGTAGCAGAGTTAAATAGTTGGTACTTTCAGTATTTTCCTCTGTTACTCACAGACCATGAAGCAGTTTTAAAATCATTAACTATTTTGATTGATATGCATTGTAATTATGTGAAACTGTTACTAAAGTCTGAGTGAGACCATCTAACAACAGTATGGCAAATCTGGCTTGTAGGCTACCTGGTACTGAGTCAGAAATGCCACTGCTACGTGACACAAAGTTCTGATCCAACCTAATTGTGTTTTCCTCATTCAGATTTTCTTTTGACAGGTTAATTTTGTATCAGGTTACAGAACAGTTATTATTTGCCCAAACCATACAAAGTCAGTGTGAAAAAGTAAAGGTGGTAAAGAAAAAAGCAGTGTATCTGCCTACTCCTTATTAAACATCTGCAGCTGGAGGGCTTTGTCCTTCGCGAATGAACAATATTTATGGAACCAGAGTCCAAGGTCTCAGCCTCTTGTTACAAGATGTCTGGATCTGGTCAGCTGCAGCCGATACAGCCCTGTTTTTGCAAACTGTTCAGTGTGACAGATGCCTGCACCCACACGTTGGTGTGACTGCAGTTCTGCATGAGCACAGGATCTGTGGGTACAAAATAACTCTTAGTGCTGTGTTTTTGTTTTCTGTGGCCCCTAAGGCTTGGGCAATGTATCAAGTGCTGTGTGGGGAAAGAAAAGAGTAACATTGAAGTATTTTCAGGAACAGAATGCTGATGTTAGTTGGCACCGTGCGTTGCCTATATTCTTTGTTTGCAGTGGATAGAAGGGAACTTTGTAATGATAAGCAGATAACTTTCAGTAGGAGAATAGGGCCTCAATTCTGCAAGTATTTGGTGTTGATTTAAACACCACTATTGAAGTGTTTGCATTTTATCCATGACCATAAACTTTCCTAGGACTTAGCACTGCAGTTACAATTCAGTTTTGAAAGCTGTGCTGTGAACAGTAATTCTGGTATACTGGTTTTGCTTTTAAACTTCCTAAGCATCTTTGAACACAATGATATTTGAAAGTCAGTTTGGAAAAAATACTTTTATATTTTACTCTGATCTTTAAAAGATTTATTTGAATCTGAAGATACTTGCAGTATATCTGTTTTTTCTTTGGCTTTCCCAGTCTCGGGTCTCCCAGTTTCGACATGCATATACTGCTGCTGTCTGCTTTCTCCTAGGTATGCAGAAGAAAAACATGTTTTATTCTTCAAAAGGTATTTTGTCCCCACAATCCCCTTAAGTTGGGCATCCACTATAAACTTACTTGGTTTTAATACCTCATAACAATGGATTTGTTTCATTCTCTTCTGCGTAGCCTTTTTTTATTTCCGCCTCCCTCTTTTAGGGGGGTGTTTGTTGCAGATCAGTTTTTTGTGTCTCCTTTGAGGACAGTTCTGATACTGTTGCTGTAAGTGCATCCTCTGCTGCAGCATTTTTTACTTGCAGCATCTTTATGTGTTTGCCCTGTTTAAGATTTTGCAGATGAGCGCCTGTTTGGGATCATTTCCTCTTTTCATTGATTATTGGTTCTTTCTCTTATTGTATTATTTATCTACCGGAATTTTGGTGGCATAAAGAGTATGAAGGCACTTTGTGACAACAACAGTTCTTTGTTTGGGAAAGGGCAAAAATAGGTTGATGGTAGAGTTTTATGACTCTGGAAATCACAAATTTCTTTTTCCACAGGGGGAAAATATGGTAACCTACAGACTATTCCTAACAGAAGAAAGAAAACCCTAACTACTCACAAATGCTTCTTGTCAGAATGAAATTTCTACAGCTACTGTCCAGGAAACCTAGGAGACTGGAAACGCTTTTTCAAATACCTTTTTGCCAAAAGCAATTCCCGTATTTGTGTCTGGCTACCTCCACTTGTCTTTATAGTAAGAAGAAAAAAGTGAACAGTTATGAACAAGTTGACCAAGAAAAATACAAGAACTTGGTCTACTCTGTTACATCTTACAAAACCAGCGCCCAAACACCAGAGACAATATTTGAAGAAGACAATTTGTTATATGGGCCACCGGATAAACACAGACCTCCAGTTAAAGCTGAAGCAAAAACTCTCAAGAACTGGGTTCCTTTAATAAACCCCAACAAGAGAATACCCCTTCTCAACAGTGATTCAAACTTCCCCATGAAAATCTCTTTACAAAAAACAAAAATGCCCAGTGTTACCCGTGTTCTTCAACAGACTATGTCTCCACAGCAAGCCTTTTATCTAGAAAGATGGAAGCAGAAAATGATACTGGAACTTGGAAAAGATGGTTTTGCAGAGTATACTAAAAGTAAGTCCAACTACGGTGTGATTACAAAGTAGAAGCAGTAGTCTGGATAGCTGGCTGGAGTGTGCTAGCACAGCTGCAGTATCTGGCCCTACAAATTGAGTGTTTTGGAAATGCATTAAGTTGTTGCAGTTTTCAGGGGCAAGAGCATATTGTGAGTGCACCTGTTATCAATGAATCTAAGCTCTCTGTTCTAGGACTACTAAAATGGATTCAGAATTGTGTGGGAAACGAGAATTAGACTGTAGACATTCTTTGCTCTATCCTATCTGCCTCTCCTTTATTTGTCTATTTGATAGTATCTATTTACAAATAGGTATTTTCCAGCTGCTGTTATTGAGCCAGTTTGCAGACACAAAGCTACTTTGTAACAAGATGGAAATAAGCATTCTGAAATAGTTATCTTGAGTGTTTAAAAAAACTATGTGTCTTGCTGTTTATGTTGAAGTTCTTCAGTAACTATTTAGTTTATCCAGTACGTATCTATATATCTATATAGCCTCTTCTGTGAAATTGCCATGCATTTAGAGGTTTTCATTTCATAAGACCTACAAAGATGACTTCCCCTAAGCTGTAGGGCTGAAGGGGATCTGGGAGGACCTGGGGGATAGTAGGTAGCCTCTTGTAGTAGGATTGGTAAGTACCCGAGCACTCCTTACATGCATTATTATGCTTTTTAAACCTGAATATCCTTTGTTTATGCTTTTTTAGTTACTGAGCATTTCAGTGAATAAGGTGGCGTAGCAATTGTTATATAGCTATTTAAAGTTTATCTTTCTTGGAATAATTTCTGAGATAGGCCCTTACTCCTCGAACTATGCCCACCCATTTCAGGAGGAGATTAGCTCCATTCCAATGAACCAACACAGCAGAAGAAGCAAATGGAGCAAAAGTAGCCTAGAATAGTATATTTTATTCATGGAAATTCACAAATGCCTTTGAATAAACAATAAATTAGAAGTAAGCATTAATGTAAGAGATACTAATTTCACTGTTGACAATTTTTTTTTCTGTCTCATTCCCTTCTCCTCCCCACATCCTTAAGCTTTCACTGCAAAAACGAGTGGTTTAAGAGCCATGTTGTGTAATATCTAGAATACAAGTTCATCAGGTCTTATAAGTAGTTTCTAAAATGTGGAGTTTTTTCACATTTTTCTTAGATCTTTTTCTCCAAGGAGAGCTCTTTCATGCAGCTTTGGAATCTATATTCCTGTCTGAAGAGGTGGCAGCTAAGGAGCAGGGAGAAGATGTTTCTATTTCTGGCTACTTATCAAGCGTGCAACATGTCTTAAAAGATATCAGCGAAGTGAAAGCTCTGGAAAGTGCCGTTCAGCATGAGACTCTTCAGTATCTGGGCCTGGTAGACTGCGTGGCTAAGTATCGGTGAGGTACTGCTTCTCTAAGAAACCTGATAATGCCAGTGTTGCATGGTGTTCTGTGGTGCGTGGGAGGTTGTGTCCCACCCAGGCTGGTGCAGCTGTGTTGGTGAGCTGCTGGGGGGAAGCTGAAAAGATCTTTTAAGAGGGGTGAAATGAATGAATGAACTCACCTAGATAAACCCGATGACAGAAGTGCTGTTGCTCCATGTGGAGAATTCCTTTCTGGAGTAGGGTATGAGCTAGGTAGCGTTAAGTGCTCCTCAGCAGTTGCCAGGAACGGCAGCAGATATCAGTAAGTCTTGATTTCTGTGATCTAAATGACCAGTGTGGAAGAGACTTGCTTACACTGGGCATAAAAATGAGCAACATGGCATCAGGGTGAAACAGGCTGAGTGATACGCCTTTCCTTGCTGTCCTACGCCTTATTTCTCACTGTGACTAAACTTAAGTTTAAAACGTTGTCCTATCTTGTTCTCTTATGCAGAGGCCAGTTGTGTGTGATTGACTGGAAAACTTCAGAGAAACCAAAGCCATTTCTGAAGAATACTTTTGACAACCCACTACAGGTTGCAGCATATATTGGAGCCATAAATCATGATGCCAATTATGACTTCCAGGTCAGTAGGCCTGCTACCTGCTGGGACAAGCAGCAGCGTCCACATTATTTTCATTTCTCCCCACCTACTACCTTTAGCATCTGCTGTCCATCATGGAACTGTTGGTAGGATTTGTAACAAAGTGGCCCCATCTTAGATCATGTTAAGCTGACGTACCATGAAATAACTCCACTATTCTTGCTAATCCTGCTGCCTTTACCTGTCAGCAGTATATTTTCATTGGTTTTAAGGAACTGCTCAGTGGAACCCAGGGATGCTCAGCATCTTAGGAGGTCAGGTGAACTCACAGTGACTTGGCATCTGGGCAGCCCCCAAAGCTTGTGTCAAGAGTAGGAAGGAGGAGGAGAGGCAGTAAAGCAAAAGAGTCTGCAAACAGGGAAATGCGGTGGGAGAGCATTGCTCGCATCATGTGTTGCTATATCCCACTAGCAAATGAGGGACTAAGTGATTTGCTTGGAGTGTTTGGAAGCTATACAGTGTTTCGTCAGAGGAAAGCAGTGTGTTGTCAATCACTTAACCAGAAGACAGTGGAATAATGTTTTTAAAGACTCCAAATGCAATTCTAGCCAGGCCTGCTTGGCCTGAAGTCTTGTTATTTCAATACAAAGCATTGAAGGGGGAAAATATAAAGCATATGAGAGCAGGGTAATTCATAGGTTCTTCTGAGAACTTTCTAGATTATTACAGAGATCAGTGAACACAAGCACTTAACAGATGTTGCCTTAGAGAGTGAAATACAGGCAGTAATTCTAGAATTCTGCTTTTAGTCTGCTGTCCCCCAGCATTTTCTCTTCACCCCAGTAGCTGTGTGGGGTTTGGATTAGAGCTGTTTGTCAGGTATGAAAAATGTCAGCACATGCCTAAGTAACCATTTCCATTCAGATGGATGCTGGAGAATGGCATCGGTCTGGTTATATGACCCCAGGCAAAACCTGGGAATTTTACCAGCATCTGCAAGGTTTAAACAGAACCTATTGCTCTGATACTCAGAGTTTAAGTCTTCTAGTTGTCACCAAAGCCAGTCAGAGCTTTGAACTCTCAGCGTTTGAATGTTAGTCTCCAAGTATTTTATGGTAAATTACTGCTCTTTTTATTCCTCATCTCTTATTTAAGGTACTTTTATGTTACGGATGGTGTTTTGCAGTGAGGTTTAGTGTGCAGAATTGCTGATTAAAGTCGCATATTAACATTGAATTTCTGACAGCCTTCTGTTTTTAACCGTAGGTTAGCTGTGGACTCATTGTGGTTGCCTATAAGAATGGCTCCCCTGCCCATCCGCATTTCATGGATCCTGATCTGTGTTCGCAGTACTGGAATAAGTGGCTTTTGCGCCTTGAAGAGTACATGGACAGAAACTGACCCAAGAAGCAAGTTGTCTGAGCACTGAGCCAAAGCAAGAATCCTTCGTTTTAATCTTCCATTTGAATACATACTCTTTTTCTAGTAACTTTGGTTCATTTCTTAATATCAAAGTTTTCCCCTCCCCCTCAAAAGAAAGATAAATTGGAGTGGGGAATGTGCATTTGCATATGTTGTAGGTGACTTAAGTGGACCTGGCTGGACAAAGTTGACTGACTTAATCGCTGTTTTTCCCCACAGAGTTTGTACAACCTGAGGTTGATAGGAAAGTTTCCATTTTCAAGTAAAACTGTTCAATCAAATCATCCTTCTTTTGTAATTTTTGAGGAAAAAAACTGTTGCAGAACTGAGACTTTGAAAATGAAGTTGGTGAACTAAAGCAAAAGGACATTTGCATTGTCTGAGCTGAGAGAAATGCAAATGATAAACAAATTAGTATAGTAGAATGGGTTTCAGTCAGCTTAGCTTTTGCCCATCTCAAAGGTATCTGCTAACAGGCTTGTTACTATTTGTGGTTTTTCTTACAGCAACAACTGGAAAAACTGCGCTAAGAGTTATAACCAAGTTCTCATAAGCACTTATTTAAAATACTAAGACAAAGCAATCGTTTAAGAGAAGTGGCTTTAACAGAAGAGGAGCTGAATTGTAACTGATACACTTAGAAATTGCCAGCGAGTGTTCTGAAAAGTTGGGGAAATTTGACTACTTCTAGTGGCTCCTCCTGCAGGTTTCTTAACAGACTGCGTGGCCCGCACGAAAGAACTGTGAAAGTGTGAACAGGCTTTGAACCTTGGGATGTGAGGCTCTGAGCGGGCCATGTCTGCAGCTGTCCTGAGCTCTCCTGACTCGTCTGTGAGTCTGAGCCGACAAGGAGCCCGTCCGCGTGGAACCATCTCCAGTGTCGGGTTATTGCCAGTGTGAGTAAGTTTCTTTATAAAAGCAGCTTGTGACTTTGAAGCTGGGCCTTCTGAGGAGTGAGGAGCTGCTGATTGGGTTTTTGGGGGGTGGTTTTTTGTGTTTGTTTTCTTTTTTTCTATAAGTTTGTGTATAAATGTTCTAAAACAGAAGTTCCTTTTGAAGCTTGTTTCATAAAATCAAGTCTAAGAAACAGAATAAGCTGTGATGATGTCAGGTGATACTGCTTTGTGTGTTGCACACCTGGAAAGCTTTTTTCCTCATTTTCTTTGTTTTAATCTGAATTGTACGTATGAGTTTTCATAACACCACTGCAGATTACAAATAAAAATAGAACCCAACCCATAAGCTTCAAGAAAATCAGCTAGAACCATGCCTACAAAAACCAATGGGCAGGCTTGCTGCTGAAGAAACTTAATCCTCTGTAGTGCTTAATCTGCTGTTCCTCCAGAGTACTGAGCTGTGGAAACCTGTGCAGTGAAACTTTGTTCTAGTGGTACTTGCTTATTCAAACCCAGTCTGGTGATGTTATGATTACCCTGTGCTTAATTAGATTTCTATCTAAAAAGACCAACCGTGGAGACTGAGAAACTGGGTTCAGAGATGACTAACCATGACGACGCTGCGTGAGCGCTCAGAAGTTCTACCTGTTTTACAAGCGTGTTCCCACATCACAAAATTTTAGCAAGTGGGTGGTTCAATGCCACTGAACACAGTCAATTTTCTGTGAAAGATAGCTCCGTGGATATAAAGAGGGTGGGCATAAGCGAGAGGTCAGATGCCCTGCACAGAAGCAGGAGGCGATAAAATGTGCTGAATTCCCTGTGTTGACTGGGACTTGATAAATCGAGAGAGCGTGAAACAGTTGGGTGATGTTTGTGTGGGATTGCTGCCTTCATCAGCGCATCATACAGCCGTTAGACATCTCTGAACCACGTGAGGTTTCAGCCTCTTCCTGCCTCCTAGTACATAAGGACATGTCTGGAGCCTGGGCAGTGCAGTCACCTGTTGGTTTCACCTGTGATGGTTTGTTTAACAAAAGCCTTGTGTCTGAGGAAGGCTGCCAGCTTCACTGGCACTGCCAGTTTGTAAACTGATCTGTAAGTCTCGGATGAGTCTGTACCGTCTGGGAGCCAGGAGAAGGCAAGCAGCCTTCAAAGGCGGTACTGGTGGAAGTTACTGGTGTCTGGCACTTCTGGAAGTCTGGCTGCCGCTGGCATCCCTGTGTGAGCTCGGGAACGTTTCTGCAGAGGCACAAGCTAGTGCCAGTTTTGTCCCCTAACAGAACTGGCAGATGGCCACTGCTGGTGTCATGCAAACTCTCACTTTGCGACCAGTTTAAACTAACTTGCTAGACTGTTAAATTGGCGTGCCCAAGGCATCTGCTACAGGGTGTATCTGTCCTCTGTAGAAAAACCAGCCAGGCAATCAGGGCAGTTACTGCAACCATAGCATCCAGCTTGTCAGAGCTTTGCTCTCCATACAAAGTGGTTTTTTCCCATGTACTGTTACCTGTGTCTTTTCTCTGTTGCTGCGAATGCTTTCTTTGAGACCGCACAGATGCACCACCTTAATATGTCTCTAGTTCTTTCGGCAGGGACATGCTTTGGCAGCGATATTAGAGGGAAGTCGAAAGCAATGTGTCCTACAGGAGGGAAAAAGCTGTACACACAAAAAAATAGCTAGATAGGGAGGGTTTCGGCCCTACCTCCACTGCTCCCGTGTAAGGGCTGAGGTTTCAGCAGAGCTAAGCGCACGAGTCCTTTCCAGGTAGGTGAACACTACTCACTGCTCCGGTGGACTCCACTGAATTCCACCTAGGAGCTGAACTCAATAGTTAATTTTCCTGAGACCTCACTGAGCAGGTTACCGGGGAGTGGCGCCAGCACAATCGGCTGAACCGGCTGTTAACGCTTTTCTTAGCCAGGCAGTCTTGTTGAGGTAATTGCAAGCATGCAAGCTTTGCTCGGAGTGAGCATCCTTCTGTTTATACTATTGTTATAATGGCGTGATCTCAGAAGAACTGGAGATCGGTGCATAGGCTTTAGCTCTTTTTGTAATGCAAGGATCTTGTAATTTACCTCAGATGCTTTTTTTCCATGGACTTCCTATCTATTAAAGTATTCTGTGAACTTTCCTGTTACACAGGATGACAAGTTTGTTCTTTACGCAGTAGCATCACTTTATTATCCTTGTTTTCAAGGTCCCAAGCACCAACAGTTGTGCTAAATAAAGTATTAATATAATTAGAAATGCTTTAAAACCCCTAAAAGCTTTTCCCCATACATTTAAAAAAAAAAAAAAAAGCAGATGCCGTACAAAACTGAGCGAATTGAGAAGACTTTTACAATTCTTGCAGAGACGCTCAGAATCTGTCATCCTAGTAGTAATGATTATGAAGGTCCTGGCTATGACTCTGTATTTTAGGTGGGTTACTTTTCAGCTGTTGTTTCAATGTATATAGAATACAGCGCATTCTCCCCAAGTGTACAGCTTTATTTTGAGCATGATACGAATTTTTGGAATTTACAAATGAAATCCATTAATTGTTATGCATTTAAATTGATGTAAAACCTGTTCAGCGGCTGTGCCCGTTAAGACAGATGAATAACGTGCTTGGACCAGAGTAACTCACGGTTGCCGAGGAAGTTACCACCCCACCCCATCACTCCTAGTTACAGACACCCAAATGCCCACTAAGGGTTGCAGCAGCTTCTGAAGTCTTAAAGTGTCAGACGGTTTCAGCAACATGAGTTCCATGGGCATCCCTTGCCTCTTTTTTTTAAATCCCTAACGTCACACTCAGGTATCCCTATAGGCTTGGTGCTCTTGGTTGTCCTGGGTCAACAGGAGCTGGAGTGGGGCTATAGGGGCAGTCCTAAATGCACAGAGACGTAGTACCAGTTCCTCATTATCATCATCATCATCGCCGCCTCCTTCCCTTGTGGCATCAGTCTCAGTAGGAGCCTTCTAAACTGACAGTGGTTACAGATGAGAGGCCAGATTCGTGCCTACAGTTTTGCACTGATCTCATGAGGCAGGGACAGGCTAAGTCTCCCTCTTCACTGCGTTGCACTGCTCTGTTGTATGACTGAACAGGCAGCTGATGATTAAAAAGAAAAAAAAAAAATCCCAAAATGAACACACACGCACACATGCACACCATAAAATACACACAAAATTGCATTTCATCATGACAGAAAAATACATATCTTCAAGTCATTAAAGTATTTTCCTTGGGTTTCAGGGTTGATATTGATGTATGTTTAAAGTATGTGGTAATAATCCCCAAAGTGAGCATGACAAGTCCAGGAATGTCAGAATTAAGGTTACACTTAAACTAAACATGATAAAATAAGTTCACAGCTTAAAGTACCTAAAACATGACCATAAGTCTGCCCTGGAATAATGCCATTCACTATTAGAGAAAGTTTGGGACCAAGAAGTTTTGCATCCTTTCAAAAAAAGTTTCAGCTCACCTTGGATCACACTTCCATAAATGATTGGTTTACTGCACAGAGGAGCAGAGTTAAGGTTATTTGCACTTGCACATTTTATCTTATTTACTGATAAACTGTACGCCTATTCTTAAGACCGTTTTAATTCATTTGGCATGGAACAATGTACTAGTAGCTGTGCTTACAAGACACTTTTCACCCAAACCTCTCAAAAGTAATAATTTTTATGGGCAGTAACTGTTAGTAGCTTTACAAAATACACTGAGGAAATATGAACTTATTTGTCAGTGGGCACTCAGATATGTGGTAGAGCTGAAATAGAGAACAGGTTGCCTGAATTGTCAGTTCAGTAAATGCTCCATCCAAGAGGTGACAGCCTCTTCCAAACTTTCCTTTTTTTTTTGGCCAGATAAAAAAGTCTGATGTTTGCATCATATATGGGAATATTTCTTTCAAGTTGAGGTTCTGCCAACATCAAGAGAGTCCCGTTAACAAAAGCATCCTTTTTATTTCAGGGGTTTCTTTCAAAATGATTTTTAAAAAAATAATATATATAGTCCTACATGTAAACTTCATTCCTTTAGACCACTGTAATCCACTGTGTTACTCATCTTTGTCGTCATCTTTGGAGTTCCTCTGCAGGACAGGGCTCAGTTTGTTTTGCAAAACTGCTGCAAGTTTTTTTGAGGTTTTTTTCAGGAAAGCGCTTCCGGGGTGAACGTTACTAACGTGCAGGTACAGGTCCTCCTGCGTGGGGCCTGTGTAGCCGCAGTCTTCGCACACGTAAAGTTTATCTCGCCTCTGTTTGTAGGCGTATTGCTGCTGCACGCCGTGAATCTTCTTAAGGTGGGACTCCAGGGAACAGCGCTGGGTGAAGGCTTTGTTGCAAACCTCGCATTTGTAAGGACGAATTCCTGCAACGTTAAAAGACAGCGATTACCATTCTGATTTACGTTTCTTACAGATGACTAAGAGCCATCGAAGAGCAAGGCTCTGGCATATCAGTTATTGAGCAAACACCTAGCAGCAGGGAGCTACTTGCCCGAGGAACTATCTAAATAAAACATCTTTCAGGCTAAAATTTTCAGGAATGGGTTGATGTATTTTGGAATAGACAACCTAGAAGTGTTTTGAGGGGAACGTAGGCAGACACTAACAGGTGCCCATTGGCGCTTTGGTCCTAAAGAAGAAGTCATTATCAACTCTTGCGAAACAGAGTCCTTTAGAGTTCTGACTTTTTGAAGTCCTGTGATTAGGTAAAACTATCGGTTTCAGCTAACCTTTCATTTTGGCTTTTATAATGAATGAAATCTTGTATCTCGGTAAGATGTTAATTTTTCTCTTTTAGTGAGAAAAGCTTAATGAGGCTTCAGTGTACGGCAGCCCAACGTGAACGTACAGTGATCACGGCACTTCAAACGAGTGAGAGCTTTTTCATAGAATATAGATTTGCTGATTGAGATTACAAGCTCAAATTCTGGAAGAGAAGTGCGTTAAGATGAAAGAAATATGTACATGTGTCTCCAGAGGAGGGAGAAGGGGCTGGCTTGTGATTTGAATACCCAAGCAGTTTCGTTCAGTACAGACAACCAACATTATAAAAATACTGAGCACTAAAGAGTATCCATTTTACCACTAGTCAACACTTATTTAACAGCAACCCTCCAGTACTTCCATAACAAATAGCTGAGTGTTTAGCGACACTTGAAAAAACCTAAACCAGTGGTAATTTTACTTACTAGACTAGCTCAGTAAGTTTTGAAGCAAAAAACAGCTTTAAACAGATGCAAGGAGTTCCCTAAACCCCTCTCTTTTCCTAATAAAACGTGAGTGTGTGGAAGATCAGACCTGTGGTGAGTAGTAGCCAGGCAAAAAAGGGCAAAGCACACTTCGCCGTACAGATGGTTGTAACTTTGAAATTGGATTGTGTTAAGTTCACCACTCAGTCGCTGGTCTTTCTACCAGAAATCCAAAGTGATTAGAAGTTCCAATAAGCAGCATCTTGACTGCATTTTTGCAAGTCTGGTAAAAGGAGGTTATCCCAGTGCACCGGCTTAAACTATCAAGGCTGAAGTTTCCCAATGCTTACTGCTGTGACACTGCTTTGGTTAGTCACGTTAAACTGCAATTGGAGAGAAACTCCACATGTCCATTAGAATTCATGCACAAAAATATACCTTTTACAATCGGTATTCTGGGTGCCGTTTCACGCTCATCTGAAGGCAATTTAAACTTCCACCAGCCCTGGTTCCTGATGCCCACAGTGCTCCACAGGCACAAGGGCAAGCACAAGAGGGGTCGTGCGAGGACGGCACAGCCCATCAAGGCTGTGGGAATCTCTTCATTACTTAGGAATCATTTTAAAATTTGATTTTACTGTGTCTATTAGTGACCTTTTACTGTGTAACTCTGCTTATGCCATGAAGCTCAACTGGGACATTTGGCTTTCACTCTCTCTGCCACTACCCTACTGTTGCCCGGTCTGGTTACAAACACTGCGTGACAATTCCCACTGGAACACCAACACTCAGTAGAACACATGTAGATGAGCACCCATAGGTACAAAATAAAGCCCACGCTACCACTTCCAGCCCATTTGTCATCTTTTTAACATTCAAATATAGTCCAGCTTTCCTGAACAGCAATTAACTTTGGCATAAAAAAAGCCACCGCTTTCAGAGATGCCGCATTTCAGCCTGGAAGATACATGCCAAGACACTATTGGTACCGCTGCTGCAACCTTCTTTGCCCTCCGTGACCCAAGGCACCAAGCAAATATGCAATATACGTGAGCATTCATCCTGGCTTTATACTGGAGAGGAGAAATAATGATGCCAGATTTCTTCTAGTAAATCTGGGGACAATCTAACCATAGGATTCACATTCCCAGGACAGTCGGTTTTCATTCCGGTCCAGTACAAAGATCCTTCTTCCCTTCCAGAGTTTCGCGAAATTTGGTCCACTCCTGCCTTGTGAACTCAACCCTACCTGCCACAACAGATATATATGTTTTTGGCTTCTGAACAGGCATCCTCTTGGATTTAGGTTCTCACTCTCAAAGGATGGGACAGGTTGAAAAATCACTTCTTTCAGAAGCACCGACTCCACGCTTCAGCCATACCCTAGTGGCAGCTCCCTGCTCACAGCCAGCAGCTTTCCTTTCCACATGAAAGCTTTGCAAACAAAACCAAAACAGCGCAAAACCTTGGCTCCGGCCAATGCTTTCCCATCGAAACGGGCGGCATTGTTTTCGTGAGCTCCACTGCTAACAGCTCCTGCCCACCAACACATTTGCGTCACCTCTAGCAGCGCGCTTGGTTGATGGTGCCTGAGCCAAAAAAAGGGGCATTGCAGAGCGAGCCCAAATAATTGGCAGGTCTCGTAGGTAAACACAAATCTGGAAAGTCAGAACATGCCGGGAGATGCGGTGGATGCATCCCTACAGCGCAAAGTCAAAGCCCCCTGAGCACAGCCAGCTTGGCCTGCCAGAAAGAGTCTTGCTTGGGGACGATGGGGTTGGCGTGTATTATTTAAGCCATCGCTTCCACTAAGAAAAAGAAAGAGAAACAAAAATGCAGCCTTCTCCCTGCTCCAGGTTAGGGTAAGCACTTCTGTGACCAGTGAGCTGGTTCTGAGGCAACCAGTTCAAAGAAACATAGCGGCCTCTATTTGGGGTGGGCTCAGGAACCGACCCCTGCAGAGCAGCCGTGGAAAGTTCATCCCTCCAGCCCAGGGGAGCGATGTGGGGGCAAGAGTGAGCAGCGAAGGGAAAGGGACTCTTTCTTCCTGTGCCATCATGGGCTTAAAGCAGAGCATCCTTGGTTATGCCTGTACATCTGGTGTAGATGCAAGCAGGGAGGAGGAGAGAACTAGCCCAGGTTAAAGGCAACTTTTTCACCCACCCTCGATCCAGAGCAGGAACTGCTGCTGGGAGATTTTCAACCCGCTGCTCCTGATTTTCAACCCATGCTGTGACCTGCACAACAAGTGAGTAGAGACGGTTTAGGCGAGTGGCCAAACCGATCTGGATGGCTGGATGTGCAGAGGGAAACGGCTCCAAAAGGGCATTGGGGGAGCTGGTAGCCTGAAGCACGCGGGGATGCAGCACACAAGGTTAGCAGAAGTCAGATGTGTTGTCTAGTTTCCCGAAAAAAGCTGGAGGCCCAGCATGAACCACGGTCTGTTTTCTCCAGACAGTGCCAAAATCAAGCCATAACCCCATCCTACAGGACAGCTGGTGGGGAAGGTTCGCAAAAAAAAAACAAAACAAAACAAAACAAAAACAAAAACAAAAAAAACACCAAATCCCAAGAAACTGCCGCTCGTTGCCTCTAGAGGGCAAAGCGTTTTCATCCACTGCTCGCCGGCGCTCACTGGTACACACTGGACTTGCAATAACGTGCGGTGAGTTACCCCGGGTGGGTTATCCCGGGTGGGTTATCCTGGTCTCGCTGTCCCAGGCACGGCAGCACATGGCTACATCTACACCAGATCTGGATGGTATCGCATGCACCCACACTGCTTCAAACAGCTTTCATTACTTCTCAGGTTTTGTCAGTCCCAGAACTTCTATCTCTCCGTACCTGCGTCTTTCCCTTTCCTCCACCACATCCCCGCTATTTTTTGCAAATGTTGTTTATGTGGGTTTTGTATTCTTGTCTTGCCAGGTTACCTTCATCCCCCGTCTTTGTCCCAACTCACCCCTTCTCCCACCTCCCGCTACCCAGAGGTGTCCGCAAGCCCCTGGGGAACGTGTTCTCACCAGTATGGGTCCGGACGTGTCTTTTCAGATCAAAGGTGTCATTGAAGCCTTTTCCACAGAAGGTGCACAAGTGTCTTTTCACCTGGCTGTGACACTTGATGTGACGGTTGAGCATCCGCTGCAAGCGAAAGCCTTTGCCACACAGCTCGCAGCTATGCACCGTAGCATCATTACAAGTGCCGGTGGTGAACTAAGGAATGGAAGAGAACTGGGTGAGTAGGCATCGACATGACAAGATTAACAGAAAACAAACAAAATAAGGAGAGATTGGTTATTGTTGCATTAAAAGATTCTCGAGATATGGTCAAAATGAAAAGTGAAAGCATTCGGGAGATTCTTGCTGGGTGAAACCTTCACGCTTCCCTTGCAATCAGGTGGGTGACTCTTACCATGCATGGTTTGGGACTGCCACAGATGTTGGACAGCTTGGCTTCGGGGGTTAAAACAAAGCCTGTGCGCTGGATACCTTCCAGAGGCAGGGACCCTCATCCAGCTACATCCGTAAGCACATGGGCTTAGGCTACAAGCACCTCTCCGTGGGGCTGTGTGTGTGTTTGCTCCTGCACTCAGCTCATACCCTGGCTGGAGACGGGAGGCCCTCCCTGGTGTGAGAAAGTTGTATCCATGCGGTGCCTTCGCTAATCACGCTTCCAGCTGCTATGGGTCCCTCAAAAAACAGCCAGTGGTAAAAAAAAGGTAGATTTGGCGAGATAAACCAAGACACATTGCGCTGACTCAGCAGAGACGGAAACAATGGCACTAATCTCCTCCCGTTGGTCTCCTTGGCTTGTTAATTAGCAGCAGAGTGTCATTACGGGTTAATTTCCCCATTCCCACTCCTAACACCAAAAATGTTGTGCCAACACCATGACCTAGCTTGACTAAGGGAGACACTGATGATTCAGCTCTTGGGAAGAGCGTTCCTTAGAGGAAAGACTTAATGTCTGGAAGATGCAAATACTTTGCTATTAGTTTAATTATTCATGGGGGGAGTGGACATGCTGGCCACTAGCCACTTGGGCCAGGGGAAAGCCGGCGGGGCAGGCGGCACCACACGCACACGTCCAGCGGCTCTCGTGGCGCTTTTGGGGAGTTTCTGTGGCACGTTGAGAAAACTCAACTCTGCCAACACGAGGTTTCACTGTGACTGTGGCCAATAGCCCAGGTTAAATTATACAAAGCAGGTTGAAGTCAAACAGCAGCGGGGCAAGCTCTTCATAAAGAGAGAAATATGTTTGGGGGTTCTTTTTCCTGAAGAGCCACTTATTTTTCCTGTCCTCCACTTACTACGGAAGCAGCGCTACCTGAAATTGTAAAGATTTTTAAAGAGGCAGCTGCAAAATCACAAGGTGTGACACTAGAGGGGGAGCTGGCTGGCAAGTGTCTGTTGGCCAACAGGTAGGACTCCACCTCATGCAGCCACATATAGGCAGGGTGAAAGCCTAGCATTAATTGTGAGATTAATAACACAGTGGCCGAAAGACTGTCATCCCAGCAGAGACAGTGGGAATTTTTACAGCTCCATCCAGCAAACCAACAGCCAGGGTTTAATGAGGTGTTAACTAGCCACCGGTAAACACATCTCCTCCTTCCTAGCACTGGGGTGGCCTGGCTCCACCTCTGCTGAGGGAAACTCTGGATGTTCAGAGATGGACATGGTCCTCCCACCCCATCTGCATCACCACCACGCTTTGGGAGCTCGGTCTTGCGTTCTCCAGTACCACGAGAAGCCCATGAGTGATTCATCTTCTCAGCCTGGGGACTGAAATCACCGCTGTGCTCTGCTGGCTCTGCCCAGGGGACACCTAACCATCAATACAAGCTCCTGCCCATGCAGCAGAGAAGCTCTTCAGTGAAGTTAATGGGCAGATAATTGCTTCATTTCACCCAAGCCCGCAGGTCCACCTCAAGGTGGCAATGGCCTTTCACAGCTTTGGAGGAGAACCTTTGCCTAGCTGTTACCTTGATAAGCAAAGAGGGTAGGGAGGCGGCGGTGGGAAGATTCACCACAGTCCCCCTTGGTGAAGGCTTGACTACAACCTAGAAGGCGGCCTTTTAAGGAGGCCCCACGTTAAGGAACGAGATCCACCCACGCACCGTGGGGCATGACTCCTAGCTGCCAGGGCTGGTCCTTCCTGGCTGGATTCAGAGCTCCTGCAGGACCCGAGCCAAGCAGGTCAGGGGCAGCGTGTCCCGGGCGGGGATAAGGGAAGGCAAAGGGCACTGGAAGATTACGGTACATCGCTTATGAGGCTTGCCCTGCTGCTGCCATCCTACAGCCAGCCGCTCTTGCGGGCCTCCGTCTCGGTGTGTGGGACGGGTGCTGTCACCTCCAGCAGGGACAGCCCGAGCGACTGTTGTCACCCGGCGTCCCCAGCCGGCAGCCGGGCCCTTGCCCTCGAAATGGGGTCACCCCATCACCGGGGAAGAGAACACAGGGGAGCAGGTGGTTACCTTGATTTTCGACCTGACCACGGGGCGCTTGACGGCCAGGTCCAGCAGCATCCCCCCGGCCGTGCCCAAGTCGCCGGGGGCGGGCTGGGGCGTCGGGGAGTCGCTGGGCTCCGCGTCCCGGGTCCCGCTGCTCCCGCTGCTCTCCAGGCTGCAGCTGTCCTCGTAGCCCAGCACCACGCAGCCGATCCCGCCTGCA
>VXBL01004071.1:204747-232778 GCA_013400195.1 Aramus guarauna | reverse complement strand
CCTCGCGGGTGTCAAGCCCCGCCCCTTGCCCCGTGCCCGCGCCGGACCCCGCAGACCTCTCCACGTGTCTCTGCCCGCCCCTGGAGACCGGCCGCCCCCGGCCCTCGGGGAGCCCCAGCCTCCTGCCACCCTCCGTGCCCCTCTGCCTGCCGCTGGGGCCGCGGCACACGGGTGCGGCCAGCCCAGAGCCCACAGCCCTGCCTGCACAGCGGTGCCCGCCGCTGCCCCGCTCTGCCCTCGAACTGCCCTTCCCCACCTCTTCTGCGCTTGGCACCTGCCCTTCCGTGCTCACGCAGCTGCACTCGCCCTTACCCAGTCCCCGGAGCTCCGGGGAGGGGCACGGCGGGCTCAGCGGAGGCGGTTTCCTCATCCTCCCCAGCAGCTGGAGATGGTGTGATGCGTGAAGGGTGTAATCCCGCACCCTCCAGGCCCGAGGGCAGCACCCTGGCAGCGTTCCCGGGGCTCTCCCTTGTCCGGCCGTGCTGTCCCGTTGGTGCTCTTCCCTCTGGCAAGGCATCTGCTCTGCTTTTCCTGAGCTTCGCAAATGCCTCCCGCACGGGGCAAACAGCGCTGCTCCGTGCCGTGCAGCCAGCCCCGGCTCCCTTCTCCTTCTGACAGGACAGGCAGAATGCAAGCTAACAGAAGTGCCGCGCGATAATAAAACAGGGCAGTTTTCTGTGCTACGTTTACAAAAATAAGGTAATTCCTGGCAGGCACCCTGTGCCCCACAGCCAAAAGTGTCGGGTCAGACAACGATGAGTCCCTGTACAGAGCAATCCTGCACGGGACTAGAAGTCCTGTGATTGCAGAATGGATGTGTTGCATCTGACAGAAGGTTGGGCAGTGAGTGTGCAAGCTTAGACCCTGCTGATAAGCCAAACAGGTACCGCTACGAGAGCACGCATCTGATTTTCCCCCCCTCATTCACAAAAAAAAATCTAGAAGATGCACACAAAAAAGCCTATGTGAAATGACTGTTGTTAAAGGTCTGAAGCAGTCAGAAGTTACAAAACACCGGAGTTCAGTTGCTAGTCCATACTCCAGCTCCGTTGCCTGTTGCATGGGCTTGACAATGCAGCCTGTCAATACAGGATTAAATTTTTTTTCCCCTCAAGAGATTGTTTCTGTCAGTGCTTGAGAATGGTGGATCTTGGAGGATGAGACTGATGTGGGTAAGGAAAGAGGCAGGTCAATTTGCTGCAGAAGTTGGGAAACAGTCTGAATGGCAGAGGCAGGAGCAAGAAGAGAAGGGCCGGTCTCTTGGAGTGGTGGTGGGTAATGGCTCTGCTTGCACTGGAGCTGACGTAGATGCTGGGTAGATCACTTAAGCTCAGATTTTTGCAGGTGATTCCTAGCTAATTCAGCGTGCCTGCCTTGAGCACCGAAGGTCTGGCAGGAACGTGTGCTAAATGCTCCTAAACTACAGCTGAAATACATGGGAGCTGTACTTTGAGCATGTGCCGCAGGACAACGTGTGCTCTGAAAAAAATCACCCTTGGGTGTTCCAGCAACACACCTAAACTTAATGGATGTTCTTGACCTTAATCTTTGGCTGATATCTCTCTTTAATCTCATAGACTATGCAAATAAAGTAACGCTTACAAAACGTTCATATTCTGTAGAAGTAAGAGGCATAAACCAGTCCACAAGTAAATGAGTAACGCTACCGTCAGAGCAGGATCTGGGTGTCATGAAGTAAGTAGTGCCTGGGGCCAGAGGCTGAAGAAGGAATGTGAAACTAAAGGCTGAGCACCTGGCTGGGATCCGTGCTGAGCACTGAACAAGACAGCGGTCCCGTGGTCTGTAGAGGCCATGCTGTAAATCAAGTGCAAAACACAGATAAATTAAGGGCACAACAGCAAGTTTACCGCGTGCGTTCTACCCGTGTATGAAGTTTAGTAAAAGGAGTGGTGGATGAGCAAATGAGTTGATGTGGTTAACGTCCTCTGGTTGCTTCACGTCTTTCTAATGATACCAGGAAGAAAATAGGGACTCGCTGCCCTTTGCCCATTCCTGTTGCTCTGTGCCGCAGTGATTGCTTGGGTTGCAAAAGAACGTTAAATTGCTTTGGTTGTTACACCCAAGGTTGCTGCTGCCAGCTTCTGCCTGGGGAGATCCTGGGTTTCCCAAATGAGAAAACGGTGGGCCGCTTTCTCCCCGTGGCTCTGGTTTAACTTATTTTTCCACAGCTGGAAGCCGCTATTGCTGTGGAGGGTATCGGTGTCACTGCTGGCAGGCTGCCGGCGGTTTCGCTGAGTGTCCTAGGGATGGAGGGGTCAGAGGTTCACAAACCAGTCCTCCAGTATTAGAAGTGATTTCCCCAAAACCTGGATTTCATGCTGATCGGTAGATGTTTGCAGGGATATTAGCATTCTTCAAGATGCTGCTGCTGCAGAAGAGAAGCCAAAATGATCAATTTTTTTTTTTTCCAGCAATCAGTTTAACTTACTATTCAGAAGCGCTAAGGCTCAAAGCTTATCTTTTATAAATGAAATCTGAGATTTTCTCTTTAGAATTCTTCAAGTCAGGGAATAACAGCTTCAGGTTTAAGGAATCCAGTTATTTAGATAATGTAATGGCAATAAGTAACGTGGATATTCTGTAGTCCTGGTGTAGGGATTATTTCAGGTTTATCTTTATGCAAATTAATAAACTTTTGACTTTTTATAAACGGATATGCTAGGCACAAAGTGATTTGAGCTTGCGCACATCTGTCTAAACTGATGCAGAAGACGAGCAGGCGTAACTTCTGAGAACAGAGGAAGGTGAGAAGATTAACTGTTTCATAGCCGTTTGTCACTCGTGATACTCAAATTGTAAAGGTATCTTTTGCAAACTGTGCATTTTCGAAGTAAATGCATTCACCATCTGAAAGATTGCAGAATAGCTGTGTTTTGTGAAGGAAGAAGAATCACATTCTTGATGTAATTGTTCAATTACATTGTATCCCCCCGCATCTTTTCTGTATTGTTATTAACTAATAGTAATGAAATAATTTTACGTACTTTTCTTTAGTGATTACTGATTTGTAACCTGAGTTCAGTTGATTAGAGCCAATGGGAAGGAACTGTTTTTATTAGATTAATTTCCAGAGAGGGTTTTGATTATTGGCTGACATAGGTGTTTGTGCATTTTCTGAACAAGATAGAATATTTCTTACACAAAACCTCTCTATTTTAAACTTGACAGGAGAAATAATTGCCTTTGAAATGTGCAATTATTGGCACTCTAGATGAAGAATTAAAAGCCTGTGAGAACTTGTCAGATAATAATGACAAACATCTTCTGAAATGACTTCAAGGGTCAGCTTTCAAATAAATTATTTGCAGGTGCATTTTGGCGTCATTCAAACAGGTCGAATACATTATTAATCCTTTTTTTGTCATTAGGCTAAATAATTTATTCATACCTCCAATATCCTGTGGCTAACCTTCGTACCTGTGAAACTTTCTCATTCCTGTGACCAAGCTGAGAATCAGTCGGTAATTTAGGCAGGTGGATAACGCTTTAACTAAACTTAACTTCAACTACAGATTCTCATCTTTAGTTGGGCTAAAACAGGAGCGCGATCACACAGCTTGATTTAGATGTGAGCCAGGGTTGGCTCTCCACAATAATTTCATGGGTTTTACTCATTTTTAATGTTCCTGTCGTCACGTATCATATTTGCTGATAAGCTTACGACTATTGCTTTGAAATCTAGTGAGTGAGTATCAGAAAGCACATCGCCTGCCCCAGGAGTTCAAGCCAAACCACAAAAGTGGGCTGTGCATCCCGTGGTCTCCTTTGCACTGGCACTGGCCTTTGGTTTTCCAGCTCAGGGAGTTCAATCAGCAGAATATGACTTGCTTTGCGAAGGAAGGAAAAACAGAATTGTTTTTTGCTGGCTGAGCTGTCTGGACTGGCCGACCCTGGGGTGGGACAAGCAGCGTGGGGAGCATGGGGCTGGAAAGATGGCAGCAGCACCAGCTTTGGTCAGTTGAAGTTGCTGGAGAACTGTATCTCAGCTGTATGTCGCGTGCACAACCGATTAAATGCTTCACGTAGTCCCCGTTTCCTTCCAGAGTTAGTGTCAGCCTTGCCATCTCCTCCCATCACTGTGTCTGATCTCGGTCGTGCACATCTGGAGTAGAGCAGCTGGTTCCCAGCTTGTCCTTCCCCTCCTTTTCCCCACCCCACCCCACGTCACCACCTTTGGTTTCACCTAATTATCAGAGTGAAAGGTTAAATGTTTCACCTAATTATCAGAGTGAAAAAAGCTTCCAGGTAGCAGAGAGAGAGAGAGAACAGGAGGGAGGAGACAAAACCAGCTGGCATTTTCTTAGGGCTTTTTACACTCAGCGCTGGGCTTGCCCTCAGTTTGAGAACTGCTGGTCTGTGTTGCACATTTTATTTATAATGAACGCTTTAGGTAAAGGGGATATTTTCTGAATGAAATGCTTTGCTCTTTCAAGAGCTTGGCATGAGCAGGCTGTGGGGCTTCTATCAGCCCTGCCGTAAGAGTTTACAAAGTATTTTTTTAAGAGTAAGACATGAGCAGAAAGAAGCAGATGAAGACATAAGGCAGTTTTTTCTTAAAATCATTTGCAATTGGCCATCAGATTCTCTCCAAGCAGAAGAGGAGTTTTGGGGAGATTAGCTTGATTTGGTAAAGATTTAGGGCAGAGGTAACAGGATTTTATAGATCACATCCATCCTGCACGGCACAGGAATTAGGGGTGCATAGCATTTATTTGCTCAATAGCTTTACCACTTAGTAAATCCACCCATCTGAAGTGGGTCCAAATAAAGCGCTTTTTGGTGTAGTACCATCAGCTTATCGATACCGACTATCAGCACCTGTAGTTTTAGATTGAAACCACATTAAGTGGCCGTGGCTCCAGGCAGTGACAGAGGACTGAGGACTTCCAAAGGCAGCGTGGTGAACAGCCCTGCAGGAGGGGTTAGAGCTGGGTGGGGGTTAATCGCATTCAGCATCCAACAAGCTGTGATAAACCCTGTCCCTTGTGTTTTCAGAGGCTGCACAGTGGAGTTCTCAGAGATCTTGAGCGTCAAAGTCAGAAAAAGGAGAATATTCGCCTGCTAGAAGAGCAGATTGCTTTGACAAAGCAGCTTATGGAAGAAAGAGACAAGGCACTAATGGAAAAAGGATCCCAGCAGTCCTAGGCACAGATGGTACTTTGACTGTGGAGACTTGGCCAGCACATCCAGTGTGGATGGACTTGTCAATGAGGGGAGGTATAGCTCTTTGTTATGCAAACGCCATTTAGGATGGCTAATAATGTTCACATGAGTGGGCTGCTGAGCCGCCACGATGACGAAGCCACAAGGACCTCCACCTCAGAGGGCCTGGAGGAGGGTGAGGTGGAAGGGGAGACCCTCCTGATTGTGGAGTCTGAGGACCAGGCTTCGGTGGATTTATCGCACGACCAGAGCGGGGACTCTCTGAACAGCGACGAGGGTGACGCATCCTGGATGGAGGAGATGTCCTATTACTGTGAGAAGTGCCAGAAGTGGATTCCAGCAAGTAAGCCTGCCGCTTGTGTTTTGTCTCACTTGCGTCGCGGGGGTTGTTTGCACGGTGGTTAGGCTGTCCTGCATACCTGTTTTACGGGGCAGCCCTTATTTAGCCGTATCCCATCTCACGTGTGAGGAGAAGGGCTCCATTGCGTGGAGCCCAGCAGCCCGATGCCGGCGGTGTGCCTTGGGCACTTCAATCCATGACCTGTAGGTTGTCCAAGCTGGCATTCCCTGTAAAGAAATGAGACTGTCCTCTTTAATTAGTAAAGAACAAGAGTATAACTTCAGAAACATGCACATCCTTCAGAGTCTTGCTGCTGGTGTGTTTAGGGGACTTTGGCCAAGCGACTTGGCCTCTCTGCTCACTCAGATAATGACGCTTGCCGTGAAGCTCGTCCCGTGGAGAAAAAGGGCTTTGGGACAGTGGTTATTTTTTTCTCTCTTTTCCTGGTCAGTTTGTCACATCTGTGGAGCATATGGCTAAATCTCAACCTTAATTGTTTTCCTATAATGTGGATTTAATTTATCTTTCATAGAAGTGTGTCCAGCCTGTAGCAGCTAGCTTTGGGAGGCATTTGGAACGAGCTGTAGAACTTGATCCCTCTACTACTGCCGCTTGACATAAGATATATGCTGTTAGCAGCATAGCAGACTAGACTTTACTTTCTAAATTCTGGATTATCCGATCTATTATTAGATCCAAAAGCTAGATATTGCTAAGCGCTGGTTGTTGGTTTTGTTGTTGGGTTTTTTTTGGGTTGGTTGTTTTATTTTTTTTAATTTGAGGGTTTGGGGTTTTGTTTTTGTGGCTAGAAATAGCCGAGCTCCTCAGGTGCACCTGCCTTGCAGATATGTCAGAGCTGCCCTTTTTGCCATCCTAGAATTTGCCAAAAGTTTACAGTGTAGAAATCTTCTCTCAAGGCATGTTAGTGAGTGTTTTGATGTTAAGGTAATGGAAACAGCATCGTACTATTAAGGTAGTATGCAGTTAAAAGGAGGTATTAACTTGAAATGTATGAATAAAAAAAAGCGAGCATTTAAAGGTAGCATGAGCTATCTCATCTTAGAGCACGTGATTTAACACTCAATTTGTTCTATTTTACAAAGATGTTCCTCTGTCTTGTTGCTGTGGAACAAATCCAAAGAGCAGAAAAAGCCAATCACAGAGCAACAGTAACTAGATACAAATGTGCAAAGTAAACGAGCTGGAAAAGGCAAATACTGTTCTCTCTGCTAATTGTTCAGTTATATCAGTTGCTGCTTGTGAAAATCACCAACGTGCTCAGACAAATTATCACTTTTTACATCGAATTGCCTTATAGAAATTCTGTTAATCGACTAAGTGTGGAATTTTTTCCCCCATCAGACATAAGTGCAACTTTAATAGTTAGATTCTGCAATTCACTCTGGAAGCAGAGCACCCATGTGTTACAAATGCTTGATCTGGTGTCATTATACAGTATAAGAGATGTCATGCTTTTAGAGAAAGACCTTTTGTGTGTCTTCACACCTTTCAGAAATGCTGTAGTCTTAACTGTTTTCCTGTCCTGTGATTTTATTTGTTATTTTTTCATATTTGTGTAAATTAACCTCTGGCGAGTTTAGAAGTCCTGATTCATATGATTTTTTTTTTTTTCCCCTGCTGGAGAAACATAGAATTAGAGCCTGTAGCTTTGGATGCATCGGGTTTTACAGGTGTCTCTTTCCCAACAGATCACTTCTGTTCAGACAAAGTTTTATGCGGGGTTAACTTTACACAGCAAAGCATATGCTGAAGTGCTTTGCTGATTTGTGATCTCATGTATGGACTGCAGTAAAGAAAAAGTGTTTCCTGATAATGTTGGGCCTTCCTTTTGGCCCTTAGGCTCCAAGAAAAATCTTCCCCTGATAGGAGAAATAAGTACCTTAAAGCTTCACACCATGTCTGCTGCAATGCATCCGGGAGGCCGCTGTAGCAGGGCCTGGCAGCTTTACTTTAGTAACAATTTGTGGACAGGGAAAGTGCTGTAAAGACACGTAGCAGTCAGTGAATGGAAAGATGACATGGAAGAGAAAGTTTATATATTCTGATAGCCTTTGCATTAGCATACCTTTTTTTTTAACACTTCAGCTTTTTTAAGTGGAGTGGGAAAACAGTTATTTATTGAAGTATGTGGGTTATCCTGGGGAAGCAAGAAGGAATAAGAAATGCATCGGAAACAAGGCAATCCTTGGCTTTGTACCTGCATTCAGATGTTAAGTAGAACGCCCCTTTTTTATGCCTGTGCTCTTCAGCTGGTCACTGCTGGCTGCCGCAATTGTGAAATGAATCTGCGCCTTCCATCGCAGCGAGTTAGGATGCTTCCTGGAAACTGTCTGGGTCTCTGGACTCTGGGGAAAAAGGCAAAAAGTACTTTTCTACCTGATGTTGTAGGGAATCCAAATCTCCTTTGCAGCATTTTTTCCTATAAAAGGACCAAGAAATTGATTTTTCCCTATTCATTTTAGGTCAACTGAGAGAACAGCTCAGCTACCTCAAAGGAGATAACTTTTTCAGATTTACTTGCTCTGATTGCTCAGAAGATGGGAAGGAGCAATTTGAACGGCTGAGATTAACATGGCAACAAGTAAGTGCCAGCAGAACAACCACAGGACTTTCTAAAATTGTTGTTTGTTGTGTATGTGCTACCTAGAAAAGGAGGATCAGGTATACGTAACAAAGAAATATATGCATGAACTTCAGAAATTAATTAGCTATGGATTGTCTGCATATTAGAACTTGAGCATTTGGCAGGTAAATTGAAAGATAATCATACAAACCACATTCCTTTGTTTTTGTTTTTCTTTTTTTTTTTTTTTTTTTTTCCCTTCCCCTTATGTTGCTTATGAATTCATGGCTTCAGGCAGGTTTGGAAAAGCAAAATGAATGCAATTTGGCTGCTAGGCATGAACAGTTTTTTGTGTCTATGAGCAAATATAAAACTAGTGAGGTGGCAACACACAAACAGAAAGCTTGCCAGCTCCCTGAACACAAAGCTTGAACCTGGCTGCTTACTCACTAGCAATAGTCCTTGCTGGAATGTGCTATTTCAGTCACTTGCACACCGGAGCAATCAAAATAATTTGCATTATACAGCAAACGCCATATGGATAGAGTGATGAACATCACCTTGCTCGAAGCAGGGAGCTGGAGGGGCGGGCAGGCAGTGCTGGCTGCCTCTGCATAAAATTAATTTCATCAAGCAGTAGTTGCTGCTCACCATTAAGTGTTTCCACATGCTGAGCATTGGGCAGTATGTGCGAGACATCTATTTGCATCCTTTGGGACAGTAATGGTGTGCTGTCTCCAAACAGACCATTTGAAACATTAGTCGTAATTCCTGTGGTGCTTTTTCACGCTGCCCAGTGCGGGGCTGCGCAGGCGAAAAGGTTGGCGTGCTGGTCTGTGCTAGCGAACTGGCAGTTTCAGCAGGTTACGGATCTGGAGAACAAAGGCTGCTAGCATCACACCCAGGTCTCTTCAGAGTGGCAGAGGGAAAGAAAAAAATAAAAAAACAGGAGAGAAAGGAAGTTGACTAGTGAAGAGACTATCTCCCTAGGCTTAGATGAGGTAGGAAAAAGGGGGACAGTGATTTCTGGATTTTTTTCAGAGTGTGTGACCTCAACAGATCCTTGTCTTTAGCCAGTTGAAAAGAGAATTGGTTTTCAAGATCTGAGACACTGTCCCACTCAAATTAAAAAACCCACAAAATCCTAGATAAATAGTTCTCAAACTGAGAAGGGTTGCGAGGCAGAAATAGGGTGCCGGGGACATTAAAGCTCTCTATATTTCCTCATGTTGGTATCTTCAGCAACACATTCCAGAAAGCTACGGCATGTCCCTAAGAAAAATACATTTCAAACATCTCTGACAGTGAAGAATAAATCCCTATTGGAAGTGGTATCCAGCTGAGGCTATGTGATTGTTGGAAGATGGTCTCAGCCCAGCTGTTCCATTTTAGTTGTATTCAAATGAATTGGATAAATGTAATTAACAGTTGGTCACCTCGGATTTACTTACAAAGAGGTGTGATATATTTCAAAGGTGCCCTTTAGTTTAGGCATGTAATAGGTCAGACTAAAGTTGGTTGTGAAGCGTGTGAATGAGCTGCAAATGGGTTGCCTTTAATGAAGATCACCTGGAGACAAACTTGATTCTTGCTTACCCAGAACAAATAGCAGATATCACGTAATTTTACAGAAAGTTTGCAGTCTGTTCAGCTTGAACTGTAACAGTGAGTACCTAGAAAGACCATTGTCACTGCCTTTCTGAGGGATTAGATAGTGGGATTACTTGTGACCATTTCTTTTTTAAAGACTTTCTTCCTACCTGCACACTACATTCAGATCCCAGTTGTGATATAACTCATTTATACAACTGCTGTAAAAGCTTGTATCTCAGCATAAACCTGCATAACTAGGCAGCTTGTTATTCCCCCGGGATGGAGAAATCTCTGGGAGAATGTGCATCTAACAATAGAAAGATGAGAATAGGCAGCGTGAAAGCAGGAAGAAGATGGATTGCAGAAGTTGCCTGAGATGTTGCAAAAATATTTATGAGGGACCAAAGATTTGTGTGTGTGTGGTGGCTGTGGGGGGAAGTTCAGCAGATGAAACAGAAACAATTCACTTATATCCACGGTTTTCTGTCCAGGTTGTCATGCTGGCAATGTACAATTTGTCTCTGGAAGGAACAGGCCGTCAAGGGTACTTCAGATGGAAAGAAGATATTTGTGCTTTTATTGAGAAACACTGGACTTTCTTATTGGGGAGCAGGTAAAGATGTGATGTTTTCCCAAAGGTCTGGTTGGTGAATCCAAGGAATTAAAACCTGTTATATGGATGGGCAAGAATCCTGGTTAATTTGGTGATGTGTCTCTTGAGCCTCACTAGTGAGAAAACTGGAGGATTTAATATTGAGGACGTGAATGTAGGCATGAGGGGTACTCTTGAGAAAGAATAAGCATTTTTTAGTGGGGAAAAACAACCCCAAGAATGTAACACAAAAGCAATGTAAATGCATAATTTTGGGGGTTATTTCTTATCTTCCTGTAGGTAGTGTATGAACCTGCAAAGCTTTTGAGTATTTCTGGATAGACACAACAGATAGGCTAGTCCTGATGTCACTGGGCTTTGAAGAAAAAAAAAAAGAGGTCCAGCAAAGTGCCATGTTACTTGGCTATAAAGCTTGCCTGCACCCAGTTCTCCAAAAAGGAGCATTGTGCCTTGTCTGTTAGCTTATTTTGGATCTTAATAAAATAGCTTTGACATAGCAGGCATTACAAACCACTGAAATGTTTTTCAGTGCGTGTAAAGAAAGAAGCTGTCAGAGTAAGAACCCTTCTCGCAAAGGGGCAGCCTTTCACGGCACGATGAGTTGTGTGCTGTATAGGCGAATGGCGCATTTTTTCTGAGCGGGCTGAAGCTGTCAAACCCAAATCTCACTGTGTGCTATGGAGGCAGGAGAGGAACTGAGCAAGCCTCTGAAGTTGTAGATTTGATTGACTTCCCAGCTTTTCTTCCCCAGGGATTTCTCTGTTGTAAGATCTGGCCTTTCTCCCTAACCAGATTTGCTCTTTGGCTTTGCTTTCATTGCTTGTCTGTGCCTCCTCCCTCTGTTCTCAGAAGCATTTGTCCCCTCGGGAAACAAAGGGGACCCTGACAGGAAGGCAGCTGATGGCCCATTGTCCCTGGCTCAGGTACCCATCACCTCCCAGAGTTTGCTGCTGCCTTTTGAGACCTGCCCTGGCAACTGGGCGATCCTTGCTCTGATTAAATTCAGGTGAAGTGATTATTTGCCTCAGTCGTAGTCTCCCCCCTTGCCTGGACCAATCCACTGATGGAGCAGGAACATCTGAACCATGTGTGTAGCGGTTCAAGGCATGCCGTGCCTTACTTCCTTGGCATACCAAAGCACAGCTTATCCAGACTTACTGTAACACTCTGGACTCTGATCTGGGGCACTTGAGTTTAATCTCCCACATTTGAAGGTCAATACCCCAAGGTGTGTAATTGGCAACACTCGGAGAGCAGCGAATACCTGCTTGCCCGAGCCCAGCCTGCGTACTAAAGTTTTTGCCAGTGGAGGTGTGCAAAGGCAAGGAGGAATCCTGAGATACTGTGCAGATAAGGGTTTAGCCTCTGTACCATGAAACTGATTCTGTAGTAGCCAAGGGAGTATCTCAGTTATTGGCTGCAGGAGCAATTTTTTAATATTTCTTCCAACTTTTTCACTAAATGACGTTTTAGTTAGCCCTGTGACCAGTTCTTGGAGGAAGAGAAAGTGCTCAGATGCCCAGTAGAGTACACTGCCCTGCAGAGTGAAAGGCTTAAATGCACCTCCCTGCCTCCAAATGGCCAAAAAGGTGCTTCAAAAATAGTTCAGTGGGTGTGGCTGGCTGGTTGTTGACTAGTTGGGATCCTCTTCCCCATGCTGCGCAAGTTTATGGGAGAAATCCCGAAGCAGAGACAGAACTCCAGTACATATCGCATGCATGTGTCTGTGGGACAAATATACGTGCTCTGTTACCCTGCCGCTTCCTGCAGCTCCGTAGTCCTTGGTGACTTATTTCTCAGACCCCTAATTCTGCTTCTCTGCAGTGCCTGACAAGGCTGCAGCTAGGGAGGGCAGAGTCGTCAGATCCCCACTCCCTTTGTGAATTCAGCCTCAGGAATCCTGTCCTACAGCTCTGGGAGCGCGCTTTGCTAAATGAAATCTCAAAGTAGTCAAGGCAGGCATTTAAATTAAGTTTGTCTTTTCTTCTCTGTGATGTGGTGCCTTTATCACTACCTTTCCCTTGCCTTTCCCATCCTGTACACCCAGAGTCCTGTTTGCCATCTTCAGTAGCGGAATATGGCTCTGCGATGTCAGGTCAACACAGCTATCACTACGATCCTGTTCCCATTCTTCTATCGTCAAATTGTTAACGAAGGTAGCAACGTCAGCATTTGAAAGCTGGGCGTTCCAGTGGCAGGGTAGACCTCTCCTCTGTAGGATCGGCGTATAGCAGCTCATTGACAAAAGAAAATTTGTGTCTCGCCATGCTGCATTTGCATGGCATTTATGGAGCGCAAGTACACAGCGCTTTGTGCATCAGAGCCCACCGGTGCCTTGTAGCTTGCCCTTCAGAGTGGTTCTCTGTCTGAGAAGAAATTAATTAATCTTTAGCCTCTTCGAGGATGGCAGTGTAGAGAGTACATCATCCCTCTGCATCAGTGCCAGTGGCAGAAGCACTCTGCCTTTTCCACCTTGGTGGAAGGACGAGGCTTCAGGATGAAGCGCAGCTGGCCAGTGGGGACCTAACGCTTGTTTTCCCATCTCCCACTGTAGGAAGAAGACGTCAACATGGTGGAGCACAGTCGCTGGCTGTCTCTCCGTGGGGAGTCCCTTGTTTTTCCGCTCGGGGGCACAGGAATTTGGAGAACCGGGGTGGTGGAAATTGGTTCATAATAAACCCCCAACAATGAAACCTGAAGGAGAGAAGTTGTCTGCATCTGCACTAAAGGCAAAAGGTAACTCTTTAACCGGTGGTGTGTAGATTCCTAGCTGGGACAGAGCTGGAAGACATAAGAGAAGTTTAAACCAACGTGTTCGTGTATATGAACAGTTACAGGGCATGATTTTTTTTTTTCTTAGTTTTGCTCTGCTGTAATGCTTGATTCAAGAGGACTATGTTGCGTATGCATAAGAGGCCTGTTATGTTTTACTGCCTTTTTGCATTGTGCTAACTGATTTAAAGACTTTGGATATTTGTGCAGGTTTTTTGTAGCTGAAATCTACAATTTCTCTGCTCCTCTTTACCCCGGGGAGGGCTTTTTTTGTATTTTGTCACTAGATGCAAATTCCCTTCTGTGCAAAGGTGCAAGACTGGGACTGTAATGAGGCTTTAATTGTGCGCTAGCTTTACGCTACGTGTCCCAGAGTGAATGTCTTGTATATTTTCGAAATACATCTTCTAAGATTTGTAGTCAATGTGTTCTTCTGACCATATAGTATGTATACAGTGACTGCAGGAGCTCAGTGTCTGTTAGAATAAGCAAACTACTTCTTTAGCAGCTTCAAAGCCACCTCTGGATCCCATCATTACCGTGGAAGGACTCAGGAAGCGGGTAAGCCGCAATCCAGTCGAATCGGCCATGGAGCTGAAGGAGAAGAGATCTCGCACTCAGGAAGCCAAGGATATTCGGAGAGCCCAGAAGGAGGCAGCTGGCTTCCTGGACAGGAGTACTTCCTCCACTCCTGTTAAATTCACAAGTCGAGGCCGCCGTCCTGATATTGTCCTTGAGAAAGGAGAGGTGATTGACTTCTCCTCCTTGAGCTCTTCAGATCGTACTCCTCTGACGAGCCCTTCTCCTTCCCCATCTCTGGACTTTTCTGCTCCCGGCACTCCGGCCTCACATTCAGCTACTCCCAGCCTTCTCTCAGAAGCAGATCTCATCCCAGATGTCATGCCACCGCAGGCTCTGTTTCATGGTAAGAGATGCCATGGTTTTTGTTTAATAATGAGCCACACATAGCTGTCTAGGAAGATGTTAAAAAAAAGAAACTCCCAATGAGCTGCAGGATCTTTTCAAGATAAGATGGAAAGTAACTGGTAAAATTCTGTTTGTCTTAGTTGCATGTAAATCTTGACTGGTTTTCCATAGTTGCATTGCCAGCCTCTAAGGCCAGGAGGAGCCACCATTGTCATCTTCTGAGGGATCCTGAATAAACAGTGGGTAGAAGATTTCACCTAGCAACTGCTGCACCACTCAGCATAAGCATTTCACTGCAACACAGATTACACTGTTAGATAGCAACTCTAATTTCCCCTCAACTGTTTCTAAAATAGGAGAAATTTAACTCTCATGATAATGTTCCAGTAGTTCTGTAAGTTCAAACATCGCAATTAACGGATGTTATATTTCAGTCAGGTTGCAAAGCAGTGATGCAGGCTGAATGCTTTTAGTTCCTTAGGGAGCCAGACCTCAGTTTAGTTGGGGAAATTAAATCTTGTGTTTCTGTAACTCCCAACTGTTCCCTCAGTTTAAACAGAACTCCTCCAGGGTATGCTAGCTGAAGATATAGCTCACCAGCTTGACTATTTGATCCCCAGTCTTCAGGAATTTTCAACAATTTAACACTTGTCAAAGAGCATGAGCTTGCAGCTCGGGAGCGCCATCTTTTCAGATGCCAAACTGCAAGACACCTTAGGAGCAGGATTGATTCTGTGGCCTGAAACTGGACTCCTTACGGAGTCTTATGTCCAAAATCAGGAGGTCCAGAAGTATATACAAAATGGAGTGTGTTGGGTAAACTCGCATTATTTCTCCTTAGCAAAAAAGTCCTGTGACAACCCTTTATGAAATGGAGCTTTCATGTTTACATTTTCTTCCTGGATTATTTTGATCTGTTGAACAGATGATGAGGAGATGGAAGGAGATGGAGTCATAGACCCAGGAATAGAGTACGTGCCCCCTCCCAGTGGGACTGCTGGTGCTGGCACTGTGATAGCAAGTAGAAAAAAAGTGAAGACAGCTGAGCAGATCAAGCAAGAGGTGGAGAGTGAAGAAGAAAAAACAGAAAGGATGGAAGGTGACAGTGAAGATCCTGAAGAGTCAAACGCATCGCTGCAGGTGAGGGGGCGAGACAAGAGGAAGCCACAGCTGGAGAAGGATGCTAAACCCAGAGCTCCCAAGCATACCTCTGTTAGTATCTATGAGGAAAAGTTGCTGCTAAAGAGACTGGAAGCCTGTCCCAATGCCATGAGCATGACACCAGAGGCCCGTAGACTGAGGCGCAAGCTGATAGTCAGGCAGGCCAAGAGGGAAAGAGGACTGCCACTCTTTGACCTGGACCAGGTTGTGAACGCTGCACTGCTCTTGGTTGATGGGATTTATGGAGCCAAAGAAGGAGGTGTTTCCAGGTCCCCAGTAGGGCAAGCAACATACAGAACTACTAGCCAGGACTTCAGGATCTTGGACAGATACCAGGTGAGTGTTTCCAAATCTAAGTGAGCTTTTGGCATTGGTTATTTTAGAGCTTTTGCCTCAAGCAGTGGTGTCACCTTGGGGTTATCTGACTCCCAAAGTGAAAAGGATTACGTGAACAACACTCAGTTTGACTTGGGGCTGTGTCCCCACCAATGCTCTCACAAGCCCCTTTCTCCTTGGACATGTTCATACAGCACAGCTGTCTACAGTGTCATCACCACTAATTTCTGTGTATTTTTACTCCAGCCCTACCCAAACACTGATGGTGGAGGCCTGGAAGTACCCAAATAGGCAGCTGCTCTTGCATGCAAACCAGGAGAGTGACCACTTGTAATGCTTTGTTGAGCGATGTGTGCAGCTCAAAGGTTTGGGTGCTAAATCTGAGAGTGCACTGCAGAGTCCTCTGGGGTGAGACTGGCATGCTGTGAGTCCAGACCATCCTGTCTCAACTAAAGGACCTTATTCTCCCTCTGTTGATATGATTCCCCTGTGTTAAGTCATTCACTAATGATCCTGAAACGTTTTGCATTTTTTGTGCATGTAGACAATGCTGCCTGCCATGAAGGGATATCGACAGCAGACAACGAAGTTTCTGTATCGACTGGTAGGCTCAGAAGACCTGCTGACAGACCATAGTATTGTCAGTCCTTACACATCCCGTGTCCTGAAACCTTACATCAGGTACAGATGGGCAGAAGTTGAATTTGCTCTTGGCTTGTGAACTGACAGCTCATGGAGAGGACACCTTTCTTGGGCAGTGTTCCTTACTCATCCCTGAAGTACAACCCAGTATACTATGGTAACCCTGAACAGTGTTTTATTTAGCTGAGGGGTTAAACTGCCTCTGCATTGGAACCTCCAGGAGAAGGCAGGGCAGAGAGGGAATCGCCATAGTCATTCAATGCAACTTGCGCCTGCTCTTGAGTCAGAACCATGATTTCCTTGCTCCTGCTGTAAGGAGAGGCTGGCTCGGCATGCAGCAGATCTGGGAAGTGTCTGACACAAGGGTGTTTTTGCTGAGCTGGGTGCTGTTTTCCCATATGAATAGAAGACTGTTCTTTTGTTCCAATTTGAGCATGTCAGAAAATATTTTATGGGCAGTATCCATTCAGCTGCAGTGGCAGTTATTGTTGCTCACTTGCCTTTTGTGTTTGCTTTTCATGTTACTGGCAGGCGCGATTATGAGACAAAGCCCCCAAAACTCAGGCTGCTGGCAGAAATCCGGGCGTATCCACACAGGAATGATCTCAACTGGAAGGCGGAGCCGGAAGCACCCGTTGATTACTGCTACGTTCGCCCTAATCACATCCCCACTATAAACTCCATGTGCCATGAATTCTTCTGGCCTGGTAAGATTCCTTCTGCGCTTGGTTTTCTAAGGAGGAAGTGGTTTTGTTCAGAATAAAATATTCTTAGGCCAAATTTTTCTTCAGTTGGTGTCTGGCTCAGTTCTTAGAAAACCATTATCTGATGTCACAGGAGTGCAGTTGAGATGGAGACAGGGGTTTGGTGTCTTTGTCTTTTGAGATCATTTAGAACTGGGCAATTAGACCCTAATTAGCACTTAAAGAAATAGATTGTTTTGGGTAGCACCATTGATGCCAATGGGAGTAGTCAGTTGCTAAAATTAAGCATCCAGTGAAACGTTTGGCAGAATCCCGGGCTGAAAGAAACAGTTTTATACCAGAGATTTACTGCTCATTAGCTTCATAAGAAAATTTCATCCGAGCAGCTAGATATGTTGGAGTGAAATTTGGGAATTGCACTTCAAGCTTCACTGTGATGTCCTTCATTTCTTCAAGCCTTAGTATTTGCAAGCTTGGATATTGATTTTGATGTGTCATTTCTTGAACAGTAGACGTTTTGGGACAGTGGCTGCCCTTTATGGGGGCAGTTATGAGGCAGTAGTCTCTAGTTCTGAAATAATAATAGCGATGTTAATCTACTGCATGGATCAGCTTCTGATCAGCAAACAAGGTGGCAGACTAATTTAGAAAACCCCAGTACAAACAGTACACACCTTTATTCCAGGTAACTGTTTGCTTTATGTTTTGATTTGCAGATAGTGATTCAGCAGGGTTTGTAGTTCAGCAGTGCACACTACAGTCAGGATCGGAGCTCTTTGTGCTACTCATTGTCCAGATTGTACAATTCAGGGGAAGATAACTTGACATACCTTCCCTTTCACAAGCTGTTTTGGAGCCCATGAGAGACACTTGCAATCCTAGCAGAGGCTGAACCACTTTGTCATACTCTCTTCTCTTCTGATAATGCATCTGAAGTTCTGGCGAAGTTGGGTCGCACCTTCATTAAGTTCTTCAGGACTCACCCTGCTTTATTTAACGTAAGGAGCGTGGGTGTGTTACACCCAACTGTGCACTGTTCATCATTAAATCAGAAAGTTGACACTCCCATCGGTCTCCCAACAGGAATCAAAATCTCTTCCATGGTGTAAATTTTCTGAGACTGGGATTATGCGATTTATTGCACCTTGGTTCTGTTTTAGCAGGAGGGGTAAAGCAAGGAGGTGATACTTCAGGAGATAAAGCACAGTGTCTTTGTGGACGTGAAGGTTTAGCTTCACAACGGGCTGCTACAGTTGAGGAGGGGTGGGATATGCAGCTAGGAGAGCATCGTTATGCTAGCACTGTTGTTCAGAGAAACATCTGTAATTCCACGTAAGTTTAGGCATCCGAAGCATGTGTGCTTGGGGGATCCTGTCATCAGTAAATGACACCTTAGGTGTGCTCAGTCGCCTTCTAATAGCGATGCTGTCATTGATTGAGTTGTTAAGTTCTAGGTACTTCACTGGGCAGGGTGAGCCTAGGCCTTAGTTTTTCCACCTCTCCATATCCTTCCCATCACAGCTCTTCTTGTTTCTCACAAGGCAGAAACAAGTTTGCAGGTAGTTACCGCAAATGAGCTGATGTGAAACAAGATTCCCCCTTGTCTCTCACGGTATCTTGTGCCTTCATGTCCTAACGGGAAACATCTCCCGAGCAGACGAGTGGTAAACCATACTGAGCTAAGCATCTTCCTACAGGAATAACTGCGTGCTGAGGGGACGGCACCATTTCATCGACGCCAGTGTGCTCAGGGCAATGTAGCGTTCCTGTACAGACATGCTGTAAGGCACTTCACAGTCAATTGCAGCCTTGAGATAATTAACATGGCTCCCTATTGCCAATCAATTCCTCCCACGTCTTACTCCACCCAGTTTACTCTCGAGCAAGAAAATAATTCACCCGCTTATTTGTGCTTGGTGCCTTATGAAGTCTTGCATCTCATCAAGAGTGATAAACGTTACTGGAAAACATACTTTGCTGGTTTGTTATCCCACATTCCAAATATATCTGCAATTGCCAATTTGAGGCTGAAACGAACATTTATGGCACAGCTCCACTGTCTTGCACCTCATTTAGGGCCTGTCCACACAAATTACCGAGCAGCCTTCTGTGCCGTGAACTGCTTGGCCCGAACATGCTGTGTGGATGCTCTTAGGCTGCAGCAGCAATGTACTTAGGCAAGGTAACAAACTCCACTCCGAAGTCACCAGCCTCAGGTGTTCCTGTCCAGCCTCTGACTCACAGAAGAACCATTGCTTGAGTGGCTGCTTCATGCCCCAGATTAGAGGATTTGCGTGCTAAAAGCAAATGTTTTCATAGCGTTGAAAGCTGTGGTCAGGTTCGCAGTGCAGCTCCACAAACAGCTGAGTGTGCATAACAGAGGAAGCAGCAGGAGTTCAATGCCAGGTGGAAAAAAGAGATAGGAACCTTAGGCAGGTAGTGCTACCAAAGCTGAAGCCGTTTCATGTCTACTGTGTCTGGACAGACTTTGCAGGAAGAACAGGATGGTTCACTCAGTGTATCTGGCTGATACACTCTAAATCGCCCCCCTTTGCTTCTCTCCAGGCAGGTCCTTCAACATTTGCCGACTGGAATAGGAACGGTGTACGCTAACCTGGTGCTGGCTGGGCATTCCCAGGTGGAATGAAGAAGCAAAGCTTTATCCATTAATGTTACTGTAGCCCTTAGGAGCCCCAGGCAAGGGGCACAAACTGACTAGGGCCCAATCCAGCAAACGTTTGCACAAGCAAGTGCCTTTGTCCACAGGCATATTTAGAACTGGGTCCTTAGCAGAGTCTGCTGATACGGCTCAGAATACAAACCAAGGAAAGATTAGTTGGATGTTGAGGTCCTGTGGTATTTTTTATTTTAAAAACCATTCTGGTTTAGAGAACCCACTTTTTGTGTTTTAGTTTCATCCTCAGGTCATTTGGGAGGAAATCAGCTTTGTTTATTTCTCCATGCAAGAATCCCCAGTAGTAAGTAGGTCTTGTTTTGTTTGAGTGTCTGGTTTAAGCAGATTTGGTTCAATCTCAGAGTTTTGAAATTAAGGCAAAAGGAAAGGATTGAGTGTTTCTAAAAGGGCTTAAAATTCTGAATTTCCATGCAAGTGTGACATAGTATGTGCTTTTCTTTTGGTTTGTGATGCTTTCAACGGCTGTTTCTATTTTTCTCTGTAGGAATTGATCTGTCAGAATGCCTGCAGTATCCAGACTTCAGCGTTGTCGTCCTTTACAAGAAAGTTATCATCGCCTTTGGCTTTATGGTGCCAGACGTGAAATACAATGAAGCTTACATCTCTTTTCTGTTAGTTCACCCAGAGTGGAGGAGAGCTGGGATTGCAACCTTCATGATTTACCATCTTATCCAGGTAATGAAAAAGTCCCATGTCTCTGCTAAAGAACTAGCTTTCCCTTCTTTCTTGTGTGCATGCATGCAAATATTACAGAGTAAGTATTGTTTTCTTCCCTTCTGGCTCTTTCCCCTTGCCTTTTCTCTGCTTACACACCTGCAGGGATTGTCAGCAGCCTGTGTGAACATTTATAGGGGGAAATCAAAAGCAGAAACTAAAACGTATTTAGAAGAGTAACCATAATGGTCAGGTTCTCAGAATTACTGAGATGCTGTAGACTTTGACTGTCTTGGGATTAATTTTGTGTTCTGCAGTAGTCAATAGTTCACATATCAGTAATACTATAAATGTGGGGTATAAAGGAGAAAATGAGGTAATAGTGGGGAGGTTCAGTAAGAATCTATTGCAGCTTTCTTGGCTGCACTTGGAGGTTTATTCTGTGACCAGGGCCGTTGCATTAAATCACTTACTGATCTTAATCACTCTCTTTCACTTCTAATGTGCTGGTTCAAATCCAGCTGAGCTGAAAATAAAGAATAAGTGTTTGCAACCTCATTCAAATTTGTTCAAACTAGCTTGTACTGGGCTTTGTTCCACAAGGACACTTGGGAAAATTAATCTGAGCTAACTAAACGGGTGGTATTAAAGTAGTTAAACTTCATTAAATCTTTGAGTGAATACTGTTATTCAGGTGGCCTTAATTCCATTCACTTTCTTGAATTAAATTGCAGGAAAGGCAGCTTAATTTTGAGTGAGGATGCAGACAGATGGCATTTTCAGAGCCCAACTGTGCCTCTTCAGGGCCCACAGTTTTACCACTCCCTGAACTCTCTTGGCAGAGCTGCCAGTGTGAAACATTCCTTAACTTGTTTTAGTCGAGATGAGCTGCACTAGCAAAAACTCGCCATTGAAACTGGTTTTCCTCATACTCATTTGGCTGGAGAGAGGTAGGGAGTGCTGGCAGTGCCTTGGGAACAGTGATCTGTAGCTTGGAAAAGCAGTTTCCACAGAGGGTAGCTCTTCTGGGCCACCTGAGGGTAACTTCTATCCTCTAACACTCTGCAGTATCCACCTCTCTTTGCTCTATGTGTTGACACAGGCCACTAAGCAATCTACTTTAAATTCACCCCTTACATTTCCTGAGTGTCTCTGTGTAAAGTGTTTAAGTAAATCGCCCTCAGCTGTAGTCTGTTGACGTGAGATGTCAACACCTAGTGAGAACAGGCACGAGTGATGAGCCAAGGTTTGCAGGGATCCAGAAGCTGGACTCATGTCTCTCCAGCAGGGTTGGGATGTGTTGGCAAGTCAGCTGTGGAAAATCATCACAGCTTTTTGCAGGATGTATCACAGCCAATTAACCTAATTCTGCTTGCAGGTAGACTAGCATAAAATTATCACGTTGAGGAGAGCCAGGCAGGTTTGAGGCCGATTTGACTTGCTAGCAATGAGAGATCACCATTGCAAGTTTGGCTCACGTTAGATTCATTTTTCTATCACTGACTATTTGTCAGTGGTAGAAGGCATTTAGTCATGTAGGAGAAGAGATGATGGTTGTGACCTTTTGTTCCTCAATCACCAGATCATACGTGCTGCTTTGCAGCCTGCTTGCACTGACACCAGGGTCTGCTCTCTGTAGCTACAGCCACTTTCATACACTGTTTGGATTAAGGGTAATTCTCTGTCTCTTGGATGAGCTTGCTGAGTTTGGGGATGAATTCTTGGGAACAGCATAAGCTAACAGAAAATGTGTTGATGCAGATGGTGCCTCGATGACAGGTTTGTTGTCAGAAGTTACCCTTTAATGCATCTGGCCCAGAGGACCAAACTGTATCTTCCTGATGATCTCATTCCAGCTTCCTTTTCCCAAAAATGGTTCCTGATTGTATTTTTTTTCTTTTTTCCCCCACCTTTAAATCACTGAGAGATTTTTCCCTTTGAATGATCTACCTTGGAAATTTCCTAAAGGGTGTCACTGTTCCCATGTAAGAGTTAGAATACATTCACTATACTTACAATGCTATTAAAACACCAGATGAAAGCAGGAAAAAAATATTCTATCAGCATCTTTTTGAGAGAGCTGCTGGTTGGAATAATCTGGGATCTTTAAGGTAACTTCAGCTATGCCATTTGCTGTCTGAACTGAATTCCCTGCCTTCTCGGGAGGCGAGTGCTGTGCCCTGAAGGATGGGAGAGGAGCTGGGTGGGATAGACAGGAATTCCAGCGTGACAGCCCAGAGGTGCGCTGGGGCTGCTTGCGCGGTCCCAGAGAGCTCAGCGCTGTTTGCTGATGGGGAGGAGTGCTGATCCTCTGGCATGTTTTGTCTTTTCTTCAGGCCATTGTTAATAAGTATTTGAGATCAGTGCTGTACACCAAGATTATTTTTAATTAACAATTACTTAGCAATTGACAATGGAAAGCTGACAAATTATAATCCAAAACCTGCTTTCATTGTCAGGGAGTCCATGTTTCCCAGAAACAAAGGCTCTGAGAAAGAGCGGCGCTCTCTTTGCCTTTCAGCTGTTGCTATGTGTGGTAACTTCTGTGTCGAGGCCTGCGATTTTCTCACATTTCCTCAGTAACTTGAATACCTGAACTGATGAATCTCTTCACCTCCGCATTCCCCCAGAGGCTGTCTCATTCTCTTGCTGTGATTATTTTTCTCCCCCCTCCCCCCTTCCCTTGGCAGACCTGCATGGGCAAAGATGTAACCCTTCACGTCTCTGCAAGCAACCCTGCTATGCTGCTCTACCAAAAATTTGGATTTAAGACTGAAGAATACATTTTGGATTTTTATGACAAATACTATCCCTTGGACAGCAAGGAGTGCAAGCATGCATTCTTTCTCAGGCTGCGGCGCTGATCCACTGGAGGAGCTGTATGGGGGTCTGCGAAAAGCCCAATCTGTCAAGCAAAGAACTACCGTGGCTTTCAGCAGAGGATGTTGGCTGCCACATGAGAGCTGGAACGCACCGATGCCTTTATCCCTAGGACTTTGAGTATCAACAGTGCTGTGATGTGTGCTGAAGTGCAATCCAAGAGAACTGATTCCTGCCCTCCAAAGGGAGAGGCCTGGAAATGCCAACTGGGACTTGCTGAAACCACTGGAAGACTGAAATTCTGTATGGGGAGTTTTCCTGCCACTGTTACTTTGGAGAGCCTCACTGACAAACACACACCACCCCCCACACCCCCCAAAATACTTGTCACTTCATAGAGGCACCATGGATTTCAAATTTTGAAACGTATCCAAAAAAAAAGGTGCGTTTTTTTTGTTTCTGTTTTTGTTTAAGAAATGAACGTCTGAACTTAAATCATCCACAGTGTTTCTGTGATTTGATTGCTTTGTTAGGAACCACGTCTTGAATCTGTGAAGGGAAATAAGATATTGGTGTATCTAGGTGGATACAAACTTTAGGAAAGCTCTACACGTGCCAGAACAGCAATACTGGAACCATATTTTAGGAATAATGAAGAGTGTATGAACTCATGTGATCCTGAAGGCAAGGCTCAGAGGAGATGTCTTTCTTCCACTCCTTCCCTACTGCTTTCCTTTCCCCTTGTTGGCCCTGTGCTCAGTGTGAAGTTCTTGTAGTGCGCAGTGTTTTGTGTTCAGGAACAAGATGTCAAGCGGGTTTGTAGCTAGGCGAGGTAGGACACGACAGCTGCCAAATCAGCTCTTTGAAATCTTACAACCTATCTGCCAGTTGTTGATGCTGCAGATCACCCTTTGGGCACACCTCTAACCACAGAGCCAGCCTCACAGGCTCCAGCATCCACCTCCTCCTGCTACAGACGCTCTGCCTAGAAGAAACCCAGAACAAAAGTCAGCAGTGACGTATGAAATGCAGACTCTGGTCTATAGAAACAATCTGTTTGGAGCTTGGAGGGAGGAGAGGGTAGAGGTGGGTCAGTTCCAGTTCTTGGAAGCATCTAGGCTGTGATTTCATATCCAAATATAAGTGAAGAAGAGAGCAAAGAATAACTAGAAATAACCGAGAATTAAAAAAAAAAATACAAACCCCAAACAGTATCTCTGGTAGCGGGCTCTAGTCCTTTTACACAGTTGAGTAGCTTCACTTTCTCCCTGACTTTTATTGCAGATGAACAGTAAGTTGGCAGTTTGCTCTGCTGCCTGACCGAAGGTCAGTCCGTGCATTTTAAATACGAAGCATATCCACCGTGCTGTTCCTTTCACATCAAGCCCCACAGAGAGCTGCACAACAAATGTGACTTCTTTGTTCTTAATCCACTGTGTATACCTGTTGGGTACCTAGCTATAGTAGTAGTTGCCTTAATGGAGTCATCATTTAATGGAGTCGTCATTTTGGTAACAGCAGAGAGATGGACACAAAGTATGATTTTGTGTAGCCAATGTATATTGTCACCAAAACAAAACCAGTTTTAGTGGGAGGGGAAAAAGAACCCATCCAAGTGTTGTGTGCCCTAACATCTGTGCACATTTCTGCCTGCTTTATGACTATGTGAAAATTTTCAGTGTTACTGATGTTATGAGTTAGCTGTACTTGGAAAGAAAAAATATCTGTCTTTATGAATGGAATTAAAGCTCTTCCCTTGAAAAAGCCTACCTGGAGTCAAACTGTTTGTTAAGCTGTCTCTCCATCATCTAATTTCATTGAAATCTGGCAAACTCAGGGATGCAAAGTGTGTGTGTGGGCAGTGGAGCAAGGCAAGAAACTCCTTATTTCTCTACTGGGCATCTCCACAGAAGCCGCACATGTGCAGGCCCTAGCAGGGTTTCCTTGCCAGCCAGAAGTGGGAGATAAAAGACAGTTTGAAGACAACGATCAGTTCTGCATCAGGGTCTCGAAGGTGGCTGTGAAGATTTTAAGGAGCTTCTTGTTTTGTGCGTATGCCTCTGTGCCTTTGTCCCTCAGAGGGAGGATGCCAAGTGAAGAAGGTGTTACAACAGCCCAGGAATTCCCACTGTGCTGCAGACCACTTGTTTTATCCAGGTGGTTCACTTACCCCCAGATCCTCAAAGGCAATGAAGTGCCTTTGAGCTTTTGCACCTCACCCATTTTGGATCTGTTTGCCACCTGGAAAAGTAGAAATACCAGTAGAAATTGCCTTCTTCAGGGAGACTGGTAAGAATGAGCTCATTGAAGGCTACAGGAGATGGAGATCAATATTGCTGTTCTGCAGGCTGCAGAAACATAAAATCGCTTTGCAACTTCACAGGTCCACCAGCATTTATGTGTGCATGGCTTGCTTCTAGCTAATTTGCCCATATTTCTTGGAAAATCAGCCATTTAACTGCTATACCTATTCTATCCCACACTCCCAGGAGTGTAGGTTTAAGTTTTGATCCCTTGGTGCTGTCTTACGTTGAGGACACTCCACACCCTGTTCCTTAGCACTGCCTGTGAAAATCTGTCATGACTTCGAACTGCTTACCATCAGATCCTTCCCTGTTGATCCTAATGGCTTTGGTGAGAACAGGGTGTAAGCGTGGCTGGCTCAGGGATCACTTTGCTGATGGTCTGGGTGAAGATGAATATCTGTGACACAAGAGGACCTGCCTGACTTGCAAAGGGATCGCAGCAAACCAGATTTGAAGGACACTGGTGAAGCCTGTGGTACCTGTGTATTAGCTGATTGTGGCAACTCAAGCTGTCTGTGAGACACAGTTTCTTTCACTCTGCTGGGTACATGGGTGAGCACAGAGTTCGGAGGCACTGTTTGGTCAGCAGGAATTCACCCTGCGCTTTCAGCAACAGTCTCCTGAGAACAGGAGGTTGGGGCCAGCCTCGTAACAGGCGCTATGTGAAATCAGGCGTGCAATCTGATAGGGGCTGGCAGCCCTGGGGAAACACGCCAGGGTTGCCACAGAGCTCTACCTGCCCTCACTAGGGCAGCACCAGTTAGGCAGCCTTTGAAGTTGCTATAAAATAGCTGCTGCAGCTCCATCTCTCTTTTGTGGCTGCACAGGGACCACTTCCAGCCTCCTCTTGAGAACGTTTCCTCCTCAAAACGTTAAATAATGAGAAGCTTGAAGGGCTCGCAGCAGCTTAAGGCCACTGCTTGAATGGCCACGCACAGCTGGCTTTCTCTGCAACACATGAGGCTCCTCTAAGGCTTGCAATGAAACAAACTGTGTGCTCTCAGCCCTCTGCTTGTCTCTCTGTGCCTCGGAGACCAGCGCGATGAGTTATGTTAGCTGGAATTAGAAAGCCAGCATCCACCCCACTTAATGACACAATTACTCCACGCTTCCCTGAGCTGTGCAGCAACTGTAGCAGTGATTGCGGTTGCCAAACACAGCTCCGTTAACAGAACAAACTTTTCCTGAAGAATAAAGGTGGAACCTCACCCTTTCCTAATAAAGCAGCAAAGCCTGAACCTTTCCCACATGCTTGTCTGAGCTTTGATACCTCACAACCAGGAAGCAGCCCACTGTGGTCAGCTTATCGTGCTTGTCGATCTGCAGTAGTTGAGCTGGGTAAATACTGGGATCATTCTGCATAACGGTGAGTAATTTTGCAAAAGTCATACTTTGCAATTTACCTTGAAAGAGAAGTCTCTTTCCTCAGAGTCCTGATGTTGCGCAGACGTGTGCTGCGTGCTTCTTTTAGGTTTCAGATCCAGTCTGGGGGAAGAAGGAACAGGCTGCCTGGTACATTTGTTGCCACCTATGGTGTGAGGATGTGTTTCCTCGCAGACCCACCTGCTTGTGATGATAAGCTCTTAGTGAGTGGTTGAGCTAAGCTGTCATTATCCCTGTCTCTGACTGCTTACATCAGTTCACTCCAGGAGGTAACCTGGTCCATGGGGTTGCTTCCCTCTAGCCCTTGCTTTTTTTTTTTTTTCTTTTCTGGAGGAGACTCTGAGCAAACGCTGCCTGCCGCCTCAGACAGTGCAGGAAACTCGGCCCCTGCCGCTGTGATGGATGAGTAGCCGGTTCTTCCCCGCAAAACCAGCTGCTTCCTGCCCCGGTGGCAGAGCCAGACTGCCAGGTCCCGCTTCCTTCTCCCGGCAGGCAGCATCAGTCGGGCAGAGGCAGCGAGCTCCGCCGCTCCTGTGGCCTGCGGGAGGGGAAGGGCAGCGGCCTGTGGTGACGACCGGCGGCCATTGCCACAGAGCACCGCGAGCATCTCCGCGCGGGTCCCACCTCAGGACCCTTCCCGCTGTGCTTCTCTACCCGCTCTGCCAACGTGGAAACCCACAGCACCTTCTGAAGGGTGTAATATTAAAATTAAAAAAAAAAAAAAAAAAGGCAGCTTGTCCTCCTTGCCCTTGGATTTGCGCTGGAGGCTTTAAAAACCCATCCTTTTTCGCGCTGGCTCCCGCCGTACCGCGGGCTCCTCAGGAATTACAGGGGCGCTTCTTGCCTGCCCTGGCCAGCGCTGCTGCAAGCGCTGCGTCCCGGCCGAAGCCGCTTCGCGTGGGCTGGGGCGGTAGTGGGGCTGGGCCCCGCTTCGCAGGGCGGGAAGAGGAGCCCAGAGATGCTGAGAGCACAGCTCGCACCTCAGAGCCGGCTCTGGCAGGGGCAGGTTTGGGCTGGGCCTGCCTCACCTCACGGCGGGTTCGAGGACACGCAGCCCAGCGTGTAGCGCTTGGGGACGGCCGACCCCATGGCTCTGGCGGGGGACCCTGCCCTCAGCCGCCCACGGCACCGCCCGCCGGGGCCCTCCCGCAGATCCCGGGACGTGACTGCAGCGGGACTACAGCTCCCGCCGGCCCGCGCGGCTGCCCCGCTCCCGCCCTGCCCCGCGCGCCCAACCGCCGCCGTTTGAACCCAGCGATGGCGGCCGGCGCGGAGGCGGCGGTGGCGCTGCCCGAGGAGTGGCGGCTCTACCTCGTT
>VXBL01004071.1:175381-204725 GCA_013400195.1 Aramus guarauna | reverse complement strand
TACCTCGTTCCCACCCGCGCCGCCACTTTCCGCAACTGGCCCTTCACCGAGGGCTGCGCCTGCACGCCGGAGCGGGTGAGCCCGGCGGGGAAGCGGGGCCTGGGGGAGAGGGACCGGGGCCGGGCGGGGCGCGGTTGGCGCTGACGGGGCCTTCCCGCCCTCCCTCTGCCCGCAGATGGCGGCGGCAGGTTTCGTGCACTGCCCCAGCGAGAACGGCCCCGACGTGGCGCAGTGCTTCTTCTGCTTCAAGGAGCTGGAGGGCTGGGAGCCCGACGATGACCCGCTGTGAGTAGTGGGGGGTTCCCCCGGTCCCCGACCCCCCGGCCCGCTGCCGGCGGAAGCGCAGCGGCTGGGCCATAGCGGCAGAGCTGGAACCGCTGCTGGCGACCGAGGTGCTTGGCAGGGAAGAACGGCTGCATGTCTCTTGGTGTGAGCTGCCTTCCTTTTTTTTTTCTTTTGTGTTTTTTTTTTCTTCATTTTTTTTTCGTTTTCTCCTCAGGGAGGAACACAAGAAGCACTCTGCAGGCTGTCCTTTCCTCTCCCTTCAGAAAGATCCTACTAACCTGACACTGCAGGAGTTCCTGAAGCTGGACAAAGAACGAATGAAAAATGTGATTGTATGTACACATCGGCACCGTGATGGTTTTTTACACCCCTGAGATACTGGAAGAGTTACTTTGCTTCTAGTCTTGGGATTGTTTAGCTGGCCTCTTGGTTCCTTACCACAGTGCTACCAAAGTGGTTTGTTGCTTCCTGACTCCTGGTTCTCGGCCTTTGCCCTATGGGAGATGTAGCCCGCTTTCCCCTTGAAGCCAAAGGATGCTCAATTTAGTGGTAGACAGTAATGTGTTATTTTTATTCTTTGCAGAAAAAAGAAATTTCTCAGAAGGTGACCGAGGTTGAAGATGCAGCCAAGAATGTGCGTTGCGAAATAGAAAATCTGGTCTCCTAGACTCCTATAGTGACATCTTGCCAGTGACATCTGTCGTGTGTGTGTGTGTGCTCTGGCACTGCCACTTTGACTGAATGGCTGTACGTCCTGAGACTGCATCTCTGTGAGAAGCAGGCTGAGTTCTCCTTCACTCACCTGAGTCTGTCCGGGAAGTACCTGGGGTTTGATGCACTGCATACGTAATCTTTTTCTGCAGGGATTCTCCTATTCTTCCTGTTGTTTAATTAAGGATTACTACTTGTGGTTTTATTTGGTTGGGGTTCTTTGTTGTTGTTGTTGGGTTTGGGTGGTTTTTTTTTTAGACACAGCTGTTTCTATTTTAGAGATGCTGGTAGCTCTGGTGCAAAACTTGTGTTTATTGCAAGAGCCGTCAGGCGCTTCCATTTTTGTACTGAATATACCAATGCTTTTTGATACTTCTGGAAATAAAAAGGGGAAGGTGTTTTAAAACTCCTTCAGGCATTTAGGATTGTGGCTAATAATGTCTAATTATACCAAATCTTAGTGTGCCTGGTATCCTTGTAAACTTCTGTTTATAGTTGGCTGCTGCCTCATGTTGATGCATTTATAAATAAAAGTTGAAGGCAAAACAGCAAAGTAATTCTACTCAGTTTTCTGGGGGAAAAGACTGACCTTTCATGCAATGACCTGCACTGAATGGAGTTTTAACTTCAAAATGCAAAACAAGCTAATTGAAGTACAGCTTGCAGTGCTATTACTCAAGTGTCAGACTGTCTTAAACAATGTTCATCAGGTCTCCTTAAAATGTCCTTGTGCCTTGGAAGGTTTGGTTAGTCCCTCTCCTTACACAAGTTTGGAAAGCAATCTTGCAGAACAGAGTGCAGCCAGTGAAGAATTGCTCTGAATTGCTGGGAAGGAATGGGGGAATCTTGTACAAAATCGTTGGCTGTTACGGGTCCTGAGTTGATTGTAAGGGGCTGTGAAGTCTGCAGGCAGAACTGGCCATGTGCGCTCAGGTGCTCCAAAACTCCAAGAGCCTCCAGCTCCATCTTGGGGAAAAGGCGGTTGCAATCACATGCTAATGAGACCAATGTTCCTGGGTTTCGTAATTTTGTCCAATGTTCCCTGTCCAAGCGTACTTGTGAACAATGAAATAACTTCATTATTTCCAGCTGTAACAGCCAAATCATATGCCGATTGCCCTTTTGCATTCTTCTTTTTTATGCTTGCATTGCAGCTGTAAATAAAGAACAGATTGTTTTAAGCTATTTAAATTCATTCCAAGTTACTGGAATTAGTGAAGCGGCTTGTAGGTAAATGCTGATGCGGAGTAACTTCAGAATTTCTGGATGCCTCTTCCTGCAGGGACACAACTGTGAGATAAGAGCGTCGAGCCTCAGCTGGGCTCCAGCCCTTGGTATTGCCAACTGGGTCTGTGCAGGCAGATTGCGGATGGCCAGTAGCTGAGCTAGACGCCCCGTGGCAGTACTTACCCTAACAGCACTCGGACGCACTCCTCTCCCTCCAATCCAAGCAGAACTGCCTCATGGAGAGCAGTGTTGTTGTGCCTGCGTAGGAGGAATGAGCAATACACTTACTAAGCAAACTGTCCTGGTACGTGGAGAAGTGGTCTAGCAAATTAAACTAAGGAAAATGAATAGGAGGATACTGAATACACTAGAAGTTGTGGTGGTTTTTGGTTTGGGGTTTTTTTTGGTAGGCTTTAGTGTGGTTTATTGTATTGAGTTGAAGTGGATGGGTAACGAACAGCAGTTTTCCTAACAGGAATTATGAGAAATCTTCAAACCTGGCAACTGAAAGAAGGACTGTGAATACTATTTGCTCAGTTGCAGGTTCTTTTTTTTTTTTTGGTTGTTTTTTTTTTAATTTGGCTTTGAAAGTAGCTCCTCGACTACAGATTTGTGGAGGAGAGGTGAGAGGTTAATCTCTCTAAAATTGGAGCGCAACTGCTTATTTTGGTAAAACTTCAAAAGTCCCGAGGTAGAGAATCAGTGCTTGCTTACAGTCCTGACTGCTGGTCGATGTCAGCACCTTTCTGCACAAGAAGGGAGATTGCTTCCGCATGCTTGTTAAGGACAGCAACTGTGAGAACAGGTCGGTCCTCATCACTGGTGCAGTTTGGGTCAGCTCCCTAGAACACACAGGAGAGGGAAGGTGAGCTGTTAAAAGCCATAAAGATTCTTCAGCTTCTACCTTGCTTTAGTATGATGACAATTTAAGTTGGTAAATGGACTCAAGACAGAGAAATATTCAAATTGTGTGGTATTGTTTCTTCATGTTTCTTCTGAAAATGTTTGTCATCTCTTAGCTCAAAGCTAGAGTAAATGTATATAACGAGCAGTCAATCTAGATTCCACAGTCAGGATGCACCTTACTACACAACAAAAAGGAGGTTACGCTTGCTTTTGCTATACAGAGGACTTGACCCTATACTGTAAAATGAATATATTTTTCTTTCTGTATGGCCTTGACAAACCCAGAAGAGAACGCCTTACACACCAGCCAAACACAAATTTGGGGAGAACACATATAAATGTAAAATAGGCTGGTTCTTCTGTAAAATGCTCTTTCAATCTGAAGAGAGTCAGTTGTATTGCAAGGATGTTGCCTCCTAAGCATGCAGTTGAAGTTGCATACCAGGCTAATATTCATGCAGTAAATGGTCAAAGAGTTGGAAGGGGAAACTTCAGCAAGCAATAACTTACTTCACTGAGCAATTTTTCTACCAAGGTGATTCTTCCTTTCCCATTTGGACCCAGTTCATCTAGCAGTTGTCTGGACTCTGGCTGTGGAAACACAGAAAACAGCCAGTAACATTTCCCATAGTGAAAATACAAGTAGGTGGGCCATAGTCCACCTTTGAGTGAAGATGGAAAATGCGCACAGTGGCATGAATGCAGTGTAGCTAAGCCTTGCTATTACTAATCCATGACCCTTCTGACGGAATGTCTTTCTGAATCTGAGCAAGTGTTGGATAACCCAGGCTAATATCTCGCTATTGAGGTCTTGATTCAGCAAACGTATCTGCAAATGATGAACTTTACATCAATGCAGCTCTCCAGGGCTGTACAAAGATCTGCTCACCAAAGTAAAATTAAACATGGGCACAAGTTCTTTGCTATACAATTAATGTTTGAAACTTCCAGAACTTGTGCAACTATTTTATTTAAAAAATGAATATGCTTTGTATCATAGAAGTTAGTTTACTAAATCTTTAAACAGGATTCAAATGACAAAACCTAAAACCTTTTCCTTTTATTTCTTCCTAGCCTCATGCCTCCTTTCTCTCCTCTCTTGAAAACCCCATCACTTGACTGAGCATTTTTATCTCTGGACTCATATATCACAAAGCTCTATATGCTCTTCCACCTGTTGAGTTGGCTAACTGATCCAAGCTTTGATTAACCTACATTTCTCTCTTGGAATTTTCCATGCCATTACTGACTCCATTTAGTACTAGGTAGTGCTTCCTGGATATTTGGTCTCTAGTGGAAGTAAAGCCTTGCTTCTTGCATTAAGCTAGCCCTCAGCTGTGCTGACTTCTCAGCTTGATGGGAAAACTGAATTGACTTAAAAGCTTGTTGCATAGATCACCTTCCCATGTCTATTTCACAGTCTGTGCAAAGGAACAGTAGTTCTAGCACAGCCAAGGCTATGTCCTATGGAGTCAAACTAAGTAGGGAAGTCAAGGGAAGAGGGTAATGCCTTCACCTGATGTTGGTTCTGAGAAAAACCTGTAACAAAATCAGTCTGCAATAGTCTTTAGGCCTAATGTTGTGTCAGCAAAACAGAATGGGTCCAAAAATGAGAGTAACAATCTAATTAAGTTCTTAGTAGGAACAAAGTTTAGTTATTTCCAGTTCTGTAATAAATGTCAGTTGCTAATGTTCAGGTTTTATATTAAGTTGGACTTTTGTCCCCTTCCCCCCCCACCCCAATCAGTGTAAAAGGCTTTCTATTTTTACCCTCGGATGCCCTCCTTCACGTTAGTGCTGCCCTATAGGTAGTTTTTCCTGTACTGGCAGAAGATACATACGGGGAGCTTATCTTCTGTTTCTGTAAGTGTTCTTGACTTTGTTCTCTTTATTTTGCCTCTTGAATGGAAAAGATTATGATCATCTTTGCCTACCAGAAATGGAAACAAGTGTTAATTCAAAGCAAAGTCATTATCCTAACAAGAACTCAGGGGAGAGGTCTGGAAATAATTTATTCACAAAAATATTTTATTTTGTGTTGAAAACAAAGCAATATTTGCCAGTTTTCTACAAGAGAAAGTGATGAAATATTTGTTGCAGATCAGACTGGTTTTAACAAAAGGTTTACACTCCGGCAGTCTTAAAAACTTGTTATTTTGAACTGAAGATTCAATGAAATGTGGAGTCTGGGAGGTTTGAGTCTTTTTTTTAACTAGCTGCAGCTATTCAACAGGCTTGACTCAGATTCATGAATTGTTTTGACCAAAAGCCTTACCATTTTTCAATGCTGTTTGGCTCTCAAATACTTAAGAACAAGACTAGGGGACCTTGAGTAGATATGTATGTCCCTTATTTTTAAGAGACGTAGTCTATCAGTGTGCAGGAGGGTTTGATAAGGAAATTACACAGCATGTGGGGACCCTTTGAGCTGGTGCTACTAGAGTGCCTGGAACGACAGTCACATTATTGACTGTCCAGAAAAACAGCTCCTAGTGCTGTGGCTGCATCTTGCCAAGTCTCAGACTGGAAGCACAAAGTGGATGAAATTTATACATGAATTGAAGTATATCAAATGGCACTATAGGAATTTCTGATTTCTAATGCCAAATTTACAACTAGTTGATTTAATGAAAACCTAAGTCCACTATGAGATGTCTAAAATGCTGAGCTGTTACTGACATCAATGGGAGATGCAAGTTCACCATCTCTGCAAGCTAGGTCTAGAATTAATATAGTTCATAATTTCTTTTCTTTGCGAAATGTGCCAAAGCTGAAGTTCCTGGCACAGCTCAGTAAAGATAATATTGGCATTTATGGCTCCTATTGTAAAAGAATATATAAAGCATCTGAAGTTTTATCACTATAATAAAAACTGCTATAAGCTGTGGCTGCAGTTTACTGTCCTCTAGGGATGAAGTATTCCTGTGACTTTTTGACAGAGTCTGCAGATTGCTTAAATATCAACTCAGCCACATTTTGAGACTTACAGATCAACTTAAGTAGGCGCAGAATGTGGCAATATATTAGTTTGCCTGTCTCAGTGTCTAACCTTCCAAGCACTGCTTCTGTATTCCTGACTATTATATGGTCTACCTTAAAGATGGGGGGGAAAAAAAATCTCACCAAAACTAGTCTGACTGCCATCTTGTCCATCTCTGACTTCTGTTACAGTATTCAGGATATGATTGCTGAACTTCACTGGTTTATTAGTATGAATATCCTGTAGAATCATCAAATGCAGGCAGTTAATCAGATTATCATGTAATGCTGTTACAACCTTACCACAAAACAGCGGTGTCACATAGGAAAAAACATACATAGGCTTTTAATATCAGTCTCAAATTAGCACAAGACAAATTATTATATGTAATTGAACTCTGTTTTGAGGCATAATAATGTACTATTTTTTCAAAACCGTGTGTTAGTTATTTGTTTTGATTTAGAGGAAAAAAGTGTGACACAACTTCACTTAATAAAATGAAGATTCTCATCCAAATGAAAGAGTTTCTACCACTTGAAAGATCTGATTAACTCCTCACTTGTGAAATGATGTGATATACCTTTTCAGGCAAGGTAAGCTTGTTAAGATTCTACACAAGAGATACAGTCTGAATTTTGGATCTTTGAAATGGTAGATTTTCATCTTCGAAAAGCTGGAAATGAATACGTGGGTGGGTTTTGGAACATGATAATTCTGGAGGTAAGGATTTTAAGTGTTTGAATACAGTTAACAGGGGCTCTGGCAAACGTTATCTCCAAACTACTGAAAATTACTAAGCTTGTTTCTCAAGAGTACAATTTACAGACTGAAGGAGGATCTAAGATCAAGAGCTAAGGGGTGCTAGAATGATCAAACAACATCAGCTGAAAGAAGAATGTTAATATTAATAGCAAATTAATGAAATGCAAGATGATAGCAACAAAACCATGAAGTCTGGCTTAATCAGATTAAGATACCTGTTCAGCCAGCTCCAACAGAAGAAGAAAAAGATTCCTTTCTCTGAAGTGATGAGTTAACACCCTCTGAACAAAAGAATTTTTTGTTTAGACTTGAATTTAAAATATACAGTGTTACACTGACTGGTCTAGTGACAGCTTTAGACCAGCTCCTAACAACGGGCCTCATCCCCCCAAACTAACCTTGTTAACAGCAAGAGCATAATTCAATGTAATAGTGACTTCATAGTCATCCTCACAGATGGTAGCAGAATTAATCTAGAGGGAAAGAGCAGCTGTTAGTATCTCTTATAAAGTGTACACAGAAATAGTTTTAGGAATAAGTTTTGCTGTTGATGTTCATTATGGAGCCAATACACAAAATCACACATGTGGCCTTTGCCTGCTGTCCCAACACTTCCCATCTAACTAGGCAAGGGGCAGGTGGTATTTTGAGTAACTGGAAATATCAGAATGGCTGCCATGCCAAATGAATCCAAAAGATGTAATAATGCTATGTTTCATGAAAGTTCAGTCATTCTCCACCCAGGTTTTGCAGCTGTGTTGTTCTTAGGACTCCCTACTTCAGGAGAACTGTTTGCTGCTTTAGTTTACCAGTCTGTAGAAGCACAGCCTGTGGTAAAACGTGGGCAACTTTCTATATCAATTCATTGAGCTGGTACTGCTGGCAAAATGACTACTGACGTTAGAAAAAAATGAGTGCACAAGGGATTATAAAGAAGTGGAATGAAGCTTACAAGGTTATATTGCAGCAGGTTGAGAATTTTGAGATAAGGTTCATTATACTTCTAATCCACATGAAAACTGAAAAAGCAGCATTAAACCCAGATAGTTGGCATCTACTTTGAATCACTTCTGTTACTTTTGGGGGCAGTGGTTTCAAGACAATAGGATGACAAAAGGCCAAGAAGCAGCAGGAATAGCCTTCTCTAGGCAATTTCATATTTTTCAGGCATATCCTTTTGAATCCTCTAGCAAAGGAAACAAGTTGCAGTGGACCTATACCTCAACTCCACCAAGCAGGTATCTCATATTTATACTTGTATTACAGCTTCTGAACACAGTGGTGGACCCAATAGGTCTCACTGGGTATAGAGTTCAGATGCAAAGTATCTGATGGAGTGTCATAGGTGCCAGAAGTGTAATCTGCCATATGACAATTAGCTTTCTGACCCTCAGTATTCACAAAATTTTCCGTAGTTGCTTCTATGTGCTAAAACTGGGGGGGTGGGGGGTGGACTGGTGTGTCATATCAGTCAGGACAGGCTAAGAAATAGTGAGCTTGAACTGTAATGAGGGAGACTTAGGTCAGACCCTGATAAAAAGCTTCCCAGTAGATATGCCAGTTCAAGGAGTTCCCAACCCCACTTCTGCTTGCACCCCACTTCTAGCTGCTCACTGCCAACCTACTTCTGTACTAACACTGATGCCCCCTTTTGTTGCTCCAGAGCTGTTTTTAGCCTGGGTCAGTCACTGATGCAGTCCACAGGACATTGCCACGAGCGCTTGTGCTGGCAGCACCTAGGAAGCAGTGAGGGGGTGCAGCTCCTTAACCCAGCAGTGCTGCCAAAGCAAGCAATACAGTACTGCAGCTGAACAGCCAGGATAATTGAGCACAGAAATGGACTGCCTGGGGCAATTGTGAAATCTCCATTGTTGGTGAGTTTGAAAAGCTTCAAGACAAACATCTGTCAGGAATGGTTCAGGCAGAGTTGATCCTCCCTCAGGACAGGGACCAAATGATCTCTCGGTGGTACCAGCCCTATCTTCTAGGGCTCCTTAGGAAGAACCTCCAGTGTCCGCCTTCTTGCTAGCAACCCTTTAATCATTTTCATGCAGTTTGGTCACATCCTGAAGACTACACCTCCAGTAAGGAAAGCAACACCCTGTTCCTGTAATACTGGTACAGTTTATACTAGACCTTGACTATGTAGCCAAAGAGAATTGCTGCTATCTGCTGGTATAATCCAGCCTGGAGCAGAGGTGAGCATATCATTACATCCCATTTCTATCAAGGTTTATTTAACTGACCAACTACATAGACGTTGGTGACCTGTTCTTTTTCTTGATTGCCTGCTGTGGGATACTATCAAAGCAGCTGAGCAAGGACTTTCTTACTTCTCTTAAAGCTGTGAGGTGAGAGAAGAATAGAAACTGCCATAGAAAAGAAAGCAGGAGAAAATTTTCAGTAAATGAGCAAGAAATGGAATGACAAAACAACTTAAACAGGTCCAGGTATAAAGAAAATGGAGACATTTATTTTTACAGTGTTTATCTAGCAGCCACAATAATCTTTCCATGAGGCTGCATCGGAAGATATTACTCACAAGCTCCTTCCTACCTTTCCCATTCGAGGTTCTCCAATCAGTGCTCTGAATTCAAGGTTGTTCTGAGCATAGCTTCTAAGGTGAGCACAGACATGATCCAGCTGTTTTCTCCAATAACCTGATCAGAGAGAGTAAAGCAGGAGAAAAATTCTTGAAATTGTGATTAACATTTCTTCTACTCATGTGATGGATGATTTAAAAGATAGCATATTTTCTCTGAGACAAAAAAAAAATAATTGATTTTTTCTTTAGAAAATTCATCTGATCAAGAAAAGGAGAAGCAAATTATACCCTAAAAAAGTTGAAATACTTTCTTATCCATAAGTTAGAATTAATTCTTAGGGCACCTCTATTTACAACAAAACAACATGTCTTGAAATTGTCCTTTGGAGTCAAAACTGGCCCTATGTGAAGGAGAATCTCACACTATTCCAGATTAAAAAAAAAAAAAAAAAAGTACAATATTACAACTAAGCAATTGTGCATTATTGAACTGATTTTTAGTTGATTTGAGATCACTAACAGGTAATAATATGCCAAATCTGAAAACTGCAGACATAGTAAAACTCTATATAATGCTATATATATAGCATTCTGGTCTGTATAAAGTATTGCCCAAATAAATGCATTTCAATTATATATGGGAAAGCATATTAAAAACTTAAGCATTATTGCTCTTTTGCCTGACAGGATCTCTGCGAGAGAGTCAGCATTCTTTTTTGCTGGTACAGGGCACGAAACATGAGGGGCTGAATGTGCCTGGATTCAAAATTCATCTTAAGGCTTTTAGAGTCTTTGCAGGTCCTATCCAAGTATTTCTGAAGCACCGTTTGGTTTTCATCAGAGAGAAAAAGGACTTGTTCTCACTCTTAAGCAATTGCTATCAGGATCTGACTAATTTTATTTTTGAGCATACTTAAGGAAAGTACAGAGTATGATTTATTTTGTTGCAAATAAATTGTGTAGGTTTGGTAACCTTGTTTAACTTACACAGTGAAGTTGCTCTGACCTTATTCTTCCCTTCATGTTAAGTGAAGCTCAAAAGAGTGAAAAGAAGCTAAGTCAGAAGAAAAGTGCTGCTCTGACTTCTACCAGAAAAGGCAAGTGCACAAGGATTTTTGTGCTTGGAGGACTCTTCCAAGTTTGAACTGGTAGAAACTATGACAAACTAAAACAGCAAGTCTTATTTGTTAGGGAGCTTTAAAGGAATATAAAAAGAAGGATCCACAGAGCAACATAAGTTGTTGCCTGCCGTGGTCTCACATGGAAAAACTAATACAAGTTGAAAAGAGTAATTAAAAAATCTAAGCTAGACTACTACTTGGTGAGTGATCCCTCCAGAGAAGTCGATATTATTTGCAATAAACTGGTTCATAACTAGCCTAGATCCCCAGATTTTATTTCAAAAAATCCAGATGGCCAGGAACATATTCCTGCATGTTTGACATTTTATTACATCTAAAATGATTGTTGGCAGCACAGATGGAAAACTTGAATTCATGCTCTCAATAGTTGATTACACCTATATCACAATGATTTACTGTTTGTTGCAGTAGAAAAGGGGAGACTTCTTTGTAAAGTTTAGCTGGTAAATGACTTGGCTCCTGTTCAAAACAGACTGAAATTACAGCAGAAAAAGAAATACAGTACACATCAGAGGATTAGTGTTTTGGTACTGCTGTTATTTACCAATGTCTTAACTGGTTGGGTTTTTTTTATCTTCACAAAAGAAAGAAGGTTAGTTAATGGCTGATAGGTAAAGAAATGGAAAAAAAAAAAAACAAAAACCCAAACTTACTTAATCACTTGTATTTAAAAAAAAATTAACATTAAATGTCTGATACTATTTGAATTGAAGAAATAATGGGCATATTTGGCATATATAAACAAGATTTTCCTGGGTGATAGCACATGGTCTTGTTGATTCATGTAATTTCAAGACATATATACAGCTCAGCATCAAGGAAAGGGAACAGCATGAAAGACCTAGCTGTAACAGACATTTATTGATTTATGGAATGAAATATGTTCCTCAGTTCTTGGCAGGGTCTAAAGGAGAATACATTACACAGTGCAACTTCAACAAAGTTAACTCTGCTAAATGGATAAAAATTAACATAGTTCAAAGGCAGTTCAGAATTTCTGCCCAACCTTTCCAGTGAAAGGCGTTCTCACAAGTCAAGAGCTGTACTTCTGATAAAGATGTATGTGTTACTTCTTTTTTTCCTCTCAGCACTATTATGGGCCAATCTCCGACTAAATTAAGCTCCCTGACATGTTGAGTCAAGCGTTCTATTTCCTACAGTTATTTCTAAGAGAACACAGCACATTGTAGAGCAAGGGAGTAGGAAAACAGATTTCCCTAGTGATAATTTTAAGAGTGCATCATCTGGGTATCTATGCACAGAGCCAAAACAGGAATTTCTAACATTCATTAGCAACTTTTTCTACTCAATAGATAAATAATTCTGATAACAGCCTGAGGGGTTGACCTTATGATTGTAGAAAAGAGCTAGAGATGGGAAAGCAAATTAAAAAAAGTAACTGCTCCTCCAAACCATGGTTTGATGCTGTAGTGATTTAAAATCAACTTATTCTCTGGATGGCACAGCTGGACTGCCCTGTGAGATTAAAGACAATTTTGCGAAATGGGACATTTATTAGGTCCCTATTTAATATTGATGGACTGTCTTCAAGGGTTTGGGATCCAGAAAGCTGAAGTTGAACTTTTCCCAGGATAGTAAAACTAAAATGTCCAAAAATTGCAAACTTTTCAATTACACCAAACAGTCAAGTGATTCTGCAAAGAACTAACTGACCAAACCAGGAATTGTGAAACAATAATCATCTGCAGTAATGATACAGTAGTCTGTGCATGGACAGTCTCTGCAATGAGCAATGTAGATGTACTGATATCTTTGGGAGGCTGGAAGATGGGGCCTACAAAGAACTCCCAAGATTTCTACCAACCCTATTTTTTGTAATCCTGTTAAGGCTCCCTTTCTCTAGTTTAGTTTCCTTCACTTCTGAAATGTTTATAATTTATTCCACAACGTCATCCCAAACAAGTTCTTCACATAGACAAGCCTCATCATATTTTTCAAGACCTATGATCCCCTGTGTCTCAGAGTTTCATTTAACAATACTCCCAGCAGGCGCTATCGCAGTTCTAACGGAACTTCACATTGTAGGAGGTGGGGTGGTTGTTCAATGGTTTCCAATTCAAATATAGGACTCCTGCCCGGAACTTGTAGGATCTAAGGAAATCAAACTACTAGCAAATTAGTAAGGCTGCACAGGGGTCAGTAACCATAATTCTGATATTGCTGATAGGCTTTCTTTTAGCTATTGGTGGAGATCAGTGATTGAATTCTAAGGCACTGCAATTACAAGTGACTGGTGGGAAGACAGACTTGTAAAGATGTAAATCAGTGTCCTACTGATGGCATGTTCCATAGACTATAATCTTTTCAAGAAAAAGCAAGGTCATACCTTGCAGCTTTTTTTTTAGAAAACATAAAATCAAAACTTCTAACCTTTTCCAGGACTAATGGCTGTCAGGAGAGGCCTATGATCACTCATCTTTTCCAGCTTTTCTTTTTGTGAAATCAGCTCAAGCTCCTTCTTTTCCAACAGTTTGCTAGATGGGTAAAAAAGTCCAATGGTTTGGGTTCCTTTATCTTCTCTTTCTTTCAGTTCTGCCCTTGATTTGGGCAAGGAAATAGGAAGAGGCTGCCAGGCAACTTGAGCCTGAAATCGTTTAGCCTATGGGGAGTGGAGGGGAAGGAAAAGTGTAAGTAATATAATTAGATATAATTAAATGGCTTACAAGCAGAAATTAACTACAATAGTACATAAAATTGTAAAGGAATGAAAAAGCTAGCCAGAAGAATGATTAACAATTTTTGATTTTAATTACCAGTCTGTAACAATGATGCAACGTATCACAAATATTCAAGCAAAAGCAAAGCTCTTCATGACTGCCAGCAGAACGACATGTATGCTTTTGTAGGATAAAAGCTGGCCTTGCTAAGTATTATGGTCTTTCTTAAATCAGAGTTTTAAAAACACTGTTACGTATGCATGAAAGAATACCTTGTATCAGCAGGACACAAATAATTCACAATTAATGTAAAAGTACTTAAAGACAAGATTTTTGAAAAGCTGATTGTTTCTCACTTCGCTATTTAGAATAAAACTGGATTAAGGCCATTGGCTAAGGCTACTTTCTGGCAGAAAGCAGTTCTCAGAATAAGCATATCCTTGGTTTTGCCCTCAGCACGCTCACAGACCACAATGTTGTCTCAAAGAGGAAATGAATGGAGTTGCCCCGATCTATACCTGCAGCGGACCAGCTTTTTATCTGCGCTCAAACCTGGCTTCGTAATACTGTGCATCTTACCTCGGAAAACCCCAGTGAGTCCCCAGCATCCATGAGACTGCTGTTCTGAGAATCCATCCTTGATGAGGGCTCTATGTAAACACCACAGGACCAACAGAAGTGAGCGTATGGATGGTTGTTTGAACCACACTTGAAACAAGTAAAGTAGGATGGAGGAGGTCCAGGCTGGAAAGTTAATGAAACACTTGTCACTACAAAAACATACGATGAATGGTTCAGGAATGATAAAAGCGGTGACATGAATTACAAGGAAGTAAAGTAGCACTACTTAAAGCTATTAGATTAGAAGTATTAACCAGGATACCAGATTGCTAACACACTGGCAGATGCAAGGCAGTAAATCTTCAGATATCTCAGCACTATGCTATGGAGGCAAACATTTTTTCAGACAGATCTAGCATTATGGTATGTTATTTTTTTTACATATACTTTAAAAAATATGTATTTTCTTTGGCAAAGCCCTGTAATTACTGGTGCTCTGATACTGAATATTGACTGCAATTATTTCCAGTTCACTTCTAACACCACCACCACCTCCAAGTCCCCTGGTACAAAACAGGACCAATGGTTATGTATGCATATAGGGGAGTATTGCAAATTTTATGTAGACTCAGCTCACAGAAAAAAAAAAAAATCTCCTTGAGTGTGATCTTAGATTGAAACACTATACTTATAAAAATACATACCAGGGGAAATTGTTTATGTTGATTATACCATGCAAAAGCTCTACTGAGCAGCAGTTAAGTATTTGTCTTTACTGAAGCCAATGAGGTCTTCAGCCAAAAAAAATATTGCATGCATCATGTCAGCTCTGGTAAGTGCCTGTATTGGTGATCATGGCCCAGAGAAGATACGGGAAAACTTGCATTAGGTTAGCCTATACTTTAACCTTTGATGGATAAGTTACTTCGGCAGAGTAGTTGGCTATTGCATCTCAGCTGATGCAATGAGCTGATGCTCATCGACCCATGGTAATTTGTTTGTATCTAAACCCTTAAGTCACTGACTGATGTAGGGTCAGGATGTCATCTAAGCCTTTCATTTTTCTTTACATAATCCTATGTGCTCTAAGCAAGTATTTCAATAATAATAATCTGTACTAACTGACAAGAGTTTTGCAAAGAGAAGTTGGAAATTGCTGCAGATCACATATGAGTAAAAACAGATTTGTCAACACAAACACCAAGGGCACGTGCCTTAGCTCCACACCAGTCACAGAAACGGGCATCACACTGGTTCACACGATTGCATTTTGAGCATGAAACTGTCTTCCTTTGCTGGTTGTGGTAAGGTGGGGGGGTGTCTCCTCCAAACATGGGCTAATAAAACAAAACAAGCATTAGGGAGAAAATACTTCTAATGAAGAAAAGTTCACAAGCCAAATAACCGGAAAGAGGTAAGCAAGCTACTTTGATAACATAAAGTAATACTCAGACTAAAAGAATTATTTCAACTTAGAGTAAGAAACAGACTGACTTGGAATTAACCTGTAATTATTTTCATTACAAAACAACAATAAAATGTGGCATTAATTAATTTTCAAATATTTTAAGCAGAACTAGTGCCACAAAAAATATTTCCGTATCAATGGTGTCATTTTACACTGAGTATTTATTAATATAGTGCTATGTATAATTACACTCAAAGTTAAGTGTGATGTTTCTCTGATGTTAAACTTATATTTTCAAATCCAAACACAACAGCTATTTTTCTTTGTACCTTTCTTTGTAGTAGTATAGGCAGGGAAAGTGTGTTCAGACAATGAGTTTTCTCTCAGTTTGGTATTTGCTACGTAAATATTTTTTCACTCTTTTACCCATACAAGTTATATATTACCTAGCTTTCCTACTACAATTAACTTACCTGGGTATGCAAAAGAAAACAGATTTTTCAGCTGAAACTTCTAGAGGTTGAGTATAGATGTTAGTTAGGACAAATAGGTCTTAAAAATGTTTTGTTAAATTTTGCCTTAGGGCTTATGCAGTTTATTTTCTCTGCAAGTCAGGAATATGGATAAGGAACAGATTCTGAGGAAAATTATTTTGATTACAGACACCACAACAGCAAGTAAGCAAAAACACAAAATAGCCCTATTTTCATATGAGGCTTGCACTGCAATTTGAGGGTTCATTTGGAAGATAAAATTTACAAGAGCACAAGTCTAATTATGTTCTAAATCAAACTTATTTAACAGCCATTAATAGTAATATCTGCATTATTACTAAATATTAATTAGTCAGGCATTAATATTGGTTATCATTAATTAATCACTATTAGTAAATTTTCTGATTACTATTAATAATTCTTAGCAAGCATTTTTCTCTCTTAGCTACTACAAGTCTCACCATTCAAGTCATATGCCTAACTACATATGCAGCTACATATTAATATCTACATTCAGTGAAGCAGCTAAACATGTGTTTATCTTAGGTAAGTACAGATTCCTACTGAAATTAACTTTGAAATGACACCTCAGCGGCTATGCAAGAGACTTTTGCCTCTAGCTACTAACAGTTTTAGAACTTGGGATGTTGCCATTATAATCAGAAGATTTTAACTCGCAAATCATTATTCTTCTCTCATTTCTGTATTTATCACAACCTGGAGAAGTGAAATGTACCATTAGGTTTTCATAGAAGACTTTTCAGAATTGAAAGGAACTTCTAAGGAACTGAATGAGCAAGCTAAACGGGGAGTTGAAACAGCAATTTTAGGGGGAACATTTAGCGTTGCTTTTCTCACCTCTGTGCAGAGTCACAGCCAAATACAAGCATAGTAGCTGTATGCATGTAGGGGAAGCAGCAAATGGAGATAAGAAAAATAATGTAAAATAATATTTTATCTTCACAAAATAATTGAAATTAATGAGAATGATCTTCCTGATGTATATACTCAAGTTTTCTATTGGAACTGAAAATAATCTGGACACAAACAAGGCTCCCTTGGAGTCAAGACTACCTGTTTTCTAAGAGCCTCCTGAGCTTTCACAATGGCATTTTCAATCCTGACTTCCACAGGCGAAACTTGAAGGTATATGATACACTTATTCTTGCTGGACATTTGTGATGGAGCATCTGTGGGAGTACTGGGCTTGAATATGACATGGGGGAGGGAATCTCTGCATTTGTAGCATAGGGACACAGGGATGTGACTTCAGTTTTCCAAAGAAAAAGAACGTTATGCTTTGATTTGATTAACCCTAGTGTGATTGATGCAAGAAGCCTTACCGTCTGTATTTCAGGCAGTTTGCTTTCACAAGTCACACAGTGTTTATGGTGAAGAGGATTTCCTGTACCACACGCCTGACAAATTATTTTGCCCTTTTAAATAGAGAAAGAATACATTTCACATAGTATTTGAAAACTGTGCACAACGCTAATAATAACAGGACTTGATTTTACAAAGTGCTGTGGTTATTCAGCCTTGCAGATAGAAGAGATCCTTCAAGTCTGTGCTGTGAGCTTCAGACTTTAGTTAGACTATATTGCCTGGCCATCACAAATCTATGTATCTTGGTAACAATTTTTTTTTAAACTGTGGTACAGTTCCCTCAGGAGATCCAGCATCAACACCTCCAGATCTTTGTATATACTACTGTCAGTTTGCTTAGTCACTGCACTCACACAAACCAGATAGTCCAGTACCTGCAAGGAAAATTGTTGTTGTTGTTGAAGATAACATCATCATCATCATTATTATTATTATTATTATACCATGAGGGTGCCCTAAAAGATCTTAGTGCAGTCACAATTAACAAGCGAGTTTCCACCAGAGCTAAGAATAATGAGTCTGATATTATGATTGTTGCCACCAAATAGTTCAGGTCTGCTTTTGCACCTACATCAGGGCTGCCATAAAACACTAAATTTGGGCCAATATCTATAATCTACTTTGACATCAAGGTGATAACTGTCTCAGATTATGAATCTCCTTTGTTATCTGATAGTCTTCAGGCAATAATTTCCTTTCAGCATCCTTCTTTTTCCAAAATGTTCCCTTGCAATTATCACAGAATCAGACAGAGTGGTTGAGGTTGAAAGGGACCTCTGGAGGTCACCTGGTCCAACACTCAAGCAGGGTCACCTACAGCAGGTAGCCCAGGACCATGTCCAGACAGCTTTTGAATACCTTTCAGGATGAAGAATCTTACAACCTCTCTGGGCAACGTGTGCAGGTGGTCAGTCACCTTCACAGTAAAAAAGTGTTTCCTGATGTTCAGATGGAACATCCTGTGTTTCAGTGTGTGCCTCTGGTCCTGTCACTGGACACCACTGAAAAGAGCCTGGCTCTGTCTTCTTTGCACCCTCCCTTCAGGTATTTATATACATTGATGAGATCCCCTCTGAGCCTTCTTTTCTCTAGGCTAAACAGTCTCAGCTCTCTCAGTCTTTTCTCCAGATGCTCCTGTCCCTTAATCGTCTCTGTGGCCCTTGGTTGGAGTCTCTGCAGTATGTCCATGTCTCTCTTGTACCGAGGAGCCCCAAACTGGATGCTGTACTCCAGATATGGCCTCACCAGTACTGAGTAGAGGGGAAGAATCACCTCCCTTGACCTGTTGGCAACATACTTCCGAAATGCAGCCCAGGATACCATAGGCTTCTTTGCTCCAAGGGCATATTGTTGACTCATGGTCGTGTTGATGTCCACCAGGTCACCTGGTGGACATCATCCACCTGATGTCATCAGGTCTTTTTCTGCAAAGCTGCTTTCCAGCTGGGTGTCCCTCAGCTATATGGATACAGGGGGTTGTTCCTTCCCCCCATCAGCAAACTTGCTGAGGGTACAGTCTATCCCATCATCCAGATCATTAATGAAGATGTTATACAGGATCAGACTCAGTCTTGACCCCTGGAGTACACTGCTAGTTACTGGTCTCCAGCTAGACTTCATGCCACTGATCATCATCCTCCGGGTCCACCTGTTCAGTCAGTTTTCAAACCATTCACTGTCTGCTCATCCAGCCCATATTTCAGCAGCTTCTCTGTGAAGACCTTATGGCAGACAGTGTCAAAAGCCTTACTGAAGTCCAGATAGACAATATCCCTTGCTCTCCTCTCATCTACCAAGCCAGTGATTTCATCCTAAAAGGGTATCAGGTTGGTCAAGCAAGCATGGCTTCACTTTTGTGAATCCATGCTGACTATGCCTGATGATTCTCTTGTCCTTCACATGCCTGGAAATGGTTTCCAGGATTCCCCAGGTCCTCCTTCTTGACCTTTTTGAAGACAGGAATGAGACTTCATTTCCTCTAGTCCTCTGGAACCTCTCCCAGTTGCCATACTCATTCAAAGATTATTGAATGATCCCAATAACATCACCCAGGTCCCTCAGCACTCATGAGTGCATCCCTCAGAGGCCCATGAACTTATGTATGTCCAGTTTAAGTATTCTCTAACCTGATCTTCCTCTATAAAAAGGTAAGCCTTCCTTCCTCCAGACTTTCTCCCCTGGTCTCCAGGGTTTGGATTTCTGAAGGCTGATCTTACTAGTAAAGGCTAAAGTGAAGAGGGCAGTCAATACCTCAGCCTTTTCCATGTGCTGTGTTGCCAGGTCACCCACCCCATTGAGCTGTGGGCCCACATTTTCCCTAGTCTTCCTTTTGGTATTTATATACTTGTAGAAGCCCTTATTGCTACCTTTGACATCCCTCACCAGATTCAACTCCACAGAGGCTTTGGCTTTCCTAACAATATCTCTGCATATCCCTCCCAGGTTACCTGTCCCTGCTTCCACCTTCCCTATAATTCCCTTTTATAGTTGAGCTTTGACAGGAACTTATATCTCCATGTAAGGCTCTTGGCACTTTTGCCTGTCTTCCTGCTGGACTGTTCTTGAGCTTGGAGGAGGTGATCCTTGTATCACCCTGAATCATCACTAGCTTTCTTGGACCCTTGTTTCTTCCAGGGCCTTATCCCATGGGACTTTTCCTAGCAGATCTCTTTGGCCAAGAGGCCAAAGTCTGCTCTCCTGAAGCGTAGGGCTGTGATCTTGCTTTTTGCCTCTGCTCCTTCCCCTCAGGGTCCTGAACGCCACCATCTTGTGGTCACTGCAGCCGAGGCTGTCTTTGACCTTCACATCCCCAACAAGGCATTTCTTCCTTGTAAGTATGGCACCCAGCAAAGCATCCTTCCACGTTGGCTCCTCAACCACTCATGTCAGGAAGTTGTCATTGATACTTTCTAGGAAGCTCTGGATTGCTTGTGGTCTGCTGCGTTGTTCCTCCAGCAGATATTTGGGTGCTTAAAGTTCTCCATGAGAACCAGGGCCTGCAAATGTGAGACTACTTCTAGCTGTCTGTGGAAGACCTCATTCACTGGTTCTTCCTGGTCAGGTGGCCTACAGCAGACACTCACTTGATGTCACCCATACAGTCATGCAAGCCATCCCTCCGCATCTCTGTGGTCCCATCAAGATCACAGCCCTGCAACTGCACACAGATCTCTAATTCCTTGTGTTTACTCCCCATGCTGCATGCATTAGTGTACAAGCACTCCAGAGGGGCACCCCAGCATGCTGATTTCACAGAAAGGGTCTGGGGGGGTTTCCCCAGTCATGCTGCATTGTAGGCACTTCCTTGCTTATATGCAAATGCTTGGGGTGACCTCACTTAAACCCTGTTTTGTTGGTTAAGTGTTCCTTTTCATCCTCATCACTCAAGACTCTTTGCTTGTCAGACTTGTCCATCACTCCCTCGCAGGGCTGCTGGTAACCCTTCCTTCCCTGTTCGTTCTACTTTACAGCCCTTTTGATCAGCCCAGTGCTCCTGCTGGCAAAGGTACCTTTGCCCTGTGAGGTGGATCTCATCTCTCCTAAGCAAATGCTGATCCTCAAACAGGGTCCCAATACCATAGGACCCAAAATCTTGTTGCNCTTCCTTGCTTATATGCAAATGCTTGGGGTGACCTCACTTAAACCCTGTTTTGTTGGTTAAGTGTTCCTTTTCATCCTCATCACTCAAGACTCTTTGCTTGTCAGACTTGTCCATCACTCCCTCGCAGGGCTGCTGGTAACCCTTCCTTCCCTGTTCATTCTACTTTACAGCCCTTTTGATCAGCCCAGTGCTCCTGCTGGCAAAGGTACCTTTGCCCTGTGAGGTGGATCTCATCTCTCCTAAGCAAATGCTGATCCTCAAACAGGGTCCCAATACCATAGGACCCAAAATCTTGTTGCCCACACCAGCTCTGCAACCAATTGTGGACGTGCAGTATCAGTCCTCCCCTCCTCAAATCCCTCCCCTGACTGAGGGAGNTCACTCCCTCGCAGGGCTGCTGGTAACCCTTCCTTCCCTGTTCATTCTACTTTACAGCCCTTTTGATCAGCCCAGTGCTCCTGCTGGCAAAGGTACCTTTGCCCTGTGAGGTGGATCTCATCTCTCCTAAGCAAATGCTGATCCTCAAACAGGGTCCCAATACCATAGGACCCAAAATCTTGTTGCCCACACCAGCTCTGCAACCAATTGTGGACGTGCAGTATCAGTCCTCCCCTCCTCAAATCCCTCCCCTGACTGAGGGAGTATTTTGTAGGGCAAATTTTGTCTAATTAAGACCACACACACTTTTGGATCGCTGATCAAGACTGCGCTTTAATATTTGGAGCATATACTCACTGTCCCAGTCTCGCCAGCCTATCTGTGCTAAGCACTTACAATCAAATGAGGTAAGCAGAGTAATGAGGACATATTTAATAAACTTAAAATGCTTAGTAATACTAAGGCAAAAAATCCTAGAATCATAGTATATCTCTCTACTGAACACAAGTGCGTGCATTTCTGTCATTCACACTGCTGTATCATGTGCTCTTCAGCATGCCTTCCTGAGCTTATGTGGTTTACCTTTAATGATTATTTCTATTCAAGGTGGTTTTAATCCTACTAACTCTTAGACCTGTCATAATGTAATTATACAAACCCAATTTGGATAAAAATATTTGTAACGAAGTCATCTGTTAGAAAAATGCATGCCAGGATGTAAATTGCTATTTAGTTATATTTATTCTCCATTACCTTTATGCAGATGTTGGTTTGGGGCTGCAGCTGTGGAGCTATTGGTGACTCACATACAATACAAGTGGGCGTATTCATTGGCACAAAGTGTCTGCATTCAAGACATGGTGCCATCTGAAGAAAAAGCCACATTGCAGCATGTTAAAGACCATAATGAGATCATGTAAGTTATCATGAGATTTTCAGTATTTTCCTTGTTAGAGTCTACATCAGCAGCAAAGTCACTTTAAACATAGCAACTGACAGCAACAGATGCTGATATCGACCCTTAAAGATCAAAGGCTGTTGAGAAAATATGAAGACAACTGGAAAGAGAATTCTCTACTGCCTACTAAAAATATGCCAGAAAAGTACAAGGTTAATTTTCAGTAAAATTAACATGCTACTATAAAATGTGTGCAGGTAATTGAAATCCTCCTAATTATGAACCTAAAGAGGTTGTGAATATTCTCAGTCATCACTTGAAAGTACAGCATTGCCCCTGACAAAACATCCTTCTGATGATACAGGAAAAAAATACACCGCTGACTTCTTAGATCAGGTTATTATCTCTTGAGAAGAGCTTAGAGAAGACAGTTACAGGCATCACTGTAAAAACTTGGTGCTGTTAAATATGCCCACACATGTCACTGTTTAAGGTTTCAGGCCTATTAGATGGATCTTCTACAGCTCTGACATAAGCACTAGTTACTAACCAACTAACTGCACTAGTGAGCACTGGAATAAGATGCATATGCATGTCCTGAAGATGCAGTGGTTGTCGTTGCAGGATGAGGAGGAATCTGAATTTGGTAATATTTCCTGACATGGGCGAATAAAACACAATTTACTTTTTCATTGTTATCCTTAATAAAATATATGGCACTTGAAACAATCTATGGTTAATTTTGCTTATCATTTAAGAATTTTACTGGGTCCACTGCTAAAGGTATTGAACAATCAGAACAGAACTTCCCAAATGAATGTGTGACTAAATAATGGTTTTGCCAGCATTGACTGTGTAATTTGCTGAGGAAGCTGGTTTCTCCAAAGACGACTTGTTGATTGTTATGAGGTTTTGCTGACCTGTGCTCTTTCAGGGGGCAGGAAGCGATGTACTGGCACAGGTGGGATAGAAGATCCACATTCCTGACAGAAGTGGGCCAAGGGGTCTGACAGGCGAGGTGCAGAACAATGTCCACATCTGAAAATAAGAGCAAGCTGGCTGAGCTTGTTTAGGTACAGTACTGCTGCATAATAATGAATTATCTGGAACTTGTTGTGACAGGACTTAGGCCACTGATTTCTCAGGTGTGGTTTCCAAGCTGTGGTGATCCACCAGACCATGCCCCAGCATCCATGATATGAGGTTCTGAACTCTAAACAGCTGTGCAAGGTAGAAAGCTCTCTGGCTGCTATGGAGATTCATACTTTCTTCCTCACCATGTGAGGTAAATGAGTCTCCTGACATGCAGTCTGTATCAGGCCTCACTGCTGCACCAAGGGGAACCACTGACGTAGATCACATAACCCTTCCAATACTGATGAGCACAAACGTTCTGTGAGACCACTCCAGTGAGCACCTACAGCAGTGAGGGCTGTACTTTAATTTGAAAAGACAGCTTTTCCTCTGATCCTACAGGTATTAGGAATTTATTTTTTTTAAATTGATAAGATAGTTGATAACTGTCTACAGTGAAATGTAAACAAAACTGTATGTAAGAGAAAGAATTTTCAAAGCCCTACCTAGATCACATTCTCCAGTTATAAGCCAGTGTCTGTGTTTGCTTTCCTCATTTTTATAGAGCCCCACAGTATTATCAACTTGGTTGCAAAAGGCAATTACTCAGTTACTTTCCAAGAACAAATATGTTAAAAGGAGAAGTCACTTACTTGAGGAAATCGGTTTCCCTCTGGATCCTTGACACCTGTGTGCTTGCTAAGCTTTTCCGGCTAGTCACTGCAGAAGAGCTAGCAAACTAAAATAAACGTATTTATTTAACCTTAGTGAGCAAATATTTGCAAAATGCATGTAAGAGTAGAAAAATCAGCTAAAGATGTTATTTGAGACAAACTGCACCAAAATGCATTGCTTTAAGGACTATCTACTACACTTGATTCCCCCATTAGCTACATTAAGGACTCAGAGCTTCTTCCAATAAAAATAAACCAATGTCTTGCTAGTTACTTCCAAGACAGCATTATTCAGTATTAAGTTTTAAATATCAACTTGCCAACATATAGCAATAAGTATTTGCTAATTGCAGATTCAGTAAGGTATTAGAAGAGAATTAGTAGGAATGCAGGTGTTATTAATTTGCTTTACCTGGTTTTGTCCTCATTGATAAATGTGTACTGATTTACACATTCACGTTGCAGTGTGTCATTACCAGTAAATTTAAATTACTACTGCATAATACAGCCAAAGGCATTAATTTTTGAGACATTATATGAGAATGATCACAAATCTGCACATCTTTATTTTTTTAGAGCTCAGTGCTGATGACAGCCTTTACAGTTCTCCTCAACACCCCTTTGCTTACCTGCAACGACTGTATTGGTAGTGCTGAGATGGATTCCTCGCTGTACTCTGTTGTTTCCAAATGACTGGCAGGGAGCTGTGGTCCTTGCAGAGACCTGTGAGTAGTCTTTCTTTCTCTTTCCAAGTCTAAAATTACAATCTTGTTATTCCACTGTCATTCACTTCGTGCAGTTAATATATATCTTAACATGAATATTACATACTCTCACTTTAAATTTCAATAGCTAAGCATATTTAAAGATGTATTTGACATCCAGATTTGGGATTCAAATAAACTGCATGGAATTACAGGAAATTATACTAGAAGAAACCTTGTTCCTATCTGAAAGAGCTTACTTTTGTATTTTTCTCTATTTACAGTTTTCTTCCTTCCAGTATGCTCAACGCCCCCCCTCCAGCTCCTAAGAGCAAATTAATGAGTAAATATTAATATGATTCCCTGCTCTTAAACAGCCCCATTGCTGTTACCGTGGAATAACAGGCTTTATCTACAGAGAAAACCTGGGTCAAGATATTTTGTGTATTTATTTGGGAATCTTACTGCAAGCAAAAATCAGTAAAGAACTCTGCAAAGAATTTGCAATTCCATCAACTCAACAGCATTTTCTGGCACAAAGGGAAATATAGACTGGGCCTTGTTCTATTGCTGAGAAATTAATGACATTCTAATATGTTTTGAAGAAGTACTGTGAAATGTATGAAAGCAAATTTTTGTTCTCTATTTGCAGTGTTGATCAATTGAAACTGGAATTCTGAGATGATGTTCTGTCTTTTGAGGTGGTTTTAAAATTACCCATATTGTACCAGTGATATAAGAGGAAAACTTTACACTATTTTCAGCTAAGACAGAAGTCTCTCAGTTTTATGAAGGAATAATATACCTTGAAAATCTTGGGGTGCTTCATTCCAGGCAGGCTTGATTTCCACATTCACTCCATTCTTCTTTAGTTTTGTAGTAAACATTCCACCTTCTCTCTCCTAAAAAGTAATTCCATTTGAATTCTAAATGACATTTTTGGTTTTGCTCTAATCTCCTCTTGCTATAGGTATTTGTAATAATTTTAAAAGTACGTGGTTAAGGTATTTATTTTAGATGCAAGCATTTGAAAAGCTTAAATTATAGATGTATTTTTAAAATATTTGACCTGAATTGGTGCTAAAAGACCAGTGGAAAAAAAAGAAAAAATGTGTCCCCCTGAAATTTTAAAATTTTAAATTATAAAAAGTGCCAAGGCAGCAAAGATGGGCAAACAGAGAAAATAAAATTTATTAAAAGTATAGGCAGTCAAGGTTTAATCTCTAAGTAATATTATACATACAACATTTTATATTCACACAAGGGGTTACACTTGCTAAAACTCACCTGTGTGGTGATATCTTTCAGGAAATTCTTGTCACTGTCTTCAACAGAGAAGAGGATGTTTGGCTGCTTTTGCTCCACCAGAAACACCTTTGTGACAACTGTACTCTCCCTGCAGTCCCTAAAAATCAATGTTCACAAAGCTACATACATGCCACAAACCCATGTGTAGCGACAAGTAAATCACTGATAAACACGGCTCATTTGCTGGAACATTTCTTCCAAGCTTGCAAGTCATTATTTCAGTTGATAAGTATAACCCTGGGCAATACTGTCAGGAACTACTGCTTTGTTTTGGGGGTTTGGGGCGGGGTGTGTGTGTGTGTTTGGTGGGGGTTTTTTAAGTTTAAAATGTGCATGATAAGAAGTTACCAATAAAATATATAGATACTTTAATCCCTGAACATCTTTTACACGTAAAACTCTTGATACTCCTGTGTCTGCTTTCTGGGGTAACTAGCATTTGCCCACATTGCAGAAAATAGAGGAGAGCAAGACTTTTCTTCCATTTATAATACCATATTCATTTTCCTAGTCAAACAGCAGGTAGTATGCTATTTATTTGGTACAACAACTGTCATTCTCTACTATTTATTAAATTACAGCAGTAACATTGAAATTGCTGTAAATGTCCAAACCGTTCATTTAGGGTTTATTGTCATTTTAGAGCATCTATTTAGCACACCTGAAAAAGTCTTAATAAAAGCATACTGGAAACAAGTGTTAACCTGCATAGTGATATCGGAAAATACATATAGGCCTAGGTTTTGCATGTCCCTGCACAGGGAATATAATGTTGCTATATTCTAGTGCAGACACAAGCAAAGGCTACCTGCAGGTGCTGATAGCAGGGAACAGCAAGCAGAAATCCTCAAATGGAGTAGAAGTTTTTGCTCCCTTGGAAATAAAACATAATGCAACAGGGTACAGCCAGAGAATTGATGTGTCCTCTCTCTGTCTCTAAGCGTAAAGTTAGTTTGGAGAAAGTCAGTGGCTGTGCAGCAAAATCCTGTTTTCTTCTATGCATTGTATTTTTGTTTAGCCTTGCGCATATAACATTGGACTTAAGCTGTAAGGTTTAGTGTTCTGTGCTCCTTTGGGAGAAACTAAGCAAATTCCTGGGAAAACTAGTTTCTATAAATCTGCTGAATCACTGGATGACCCCAGAAAACACCATACTAGTTCCTCTGGCATTTCTGATGATCATGCTCAAAAGCTTTAAGTATAGTATATTTTATTAGTTTCTCACCCACAACCTCATTGGCCTACATCCACAGCCCAGGAGATAAACATCCAAGAGATAATGTGGCTGCACAAACACTTAATGGATAAAAAACGTCATGAGAAAGTGAAGTCAATGCAACCCATGAAGATGACTTAGACTGCAAACTGGTTGGGGAAGGGGCATCTCTCGTGTGCACAGTATGGCGTGCTTTAAACAACATGGCTCCAAGCCATGACTGAGATACCTGTCCCTTGCCAAAACACAGCTCAAATAAAACAGGATACTTACTTTGTAACTGCCAGTGCCTTGACAATTATTTTCCCAACTGGTAATATGATAGGACCCTTGTACTTAAAAGTGTTATGCTCTCCATAGCCAGGTTTCCTAATGAGTTCTGGTTTACTTCCATCTAAAGTGTAATAAATGGAGACCTCAGGTGTATCTGAAAGTCACAGAGAAAGTAATTACCAAACTGTATTCAACCTGTGAAAAACAAGCTCTATGCTTCAAAGTACTCAGCATTGTGCTTGATTTTTCTGACATAAACAAAATAAAGCAGTTACCTAAATGACTGAATGTTTGGGACCAAAACTGTTTCTCTCATGAAAAATTAGTTACTCAACAAACGCAATTTCATTATAAGCAATATTTCTCTTCATAAAGAAGCTGTACAATGGTTTTGTATGAAAAAATTGCAACAGCTTGTCCAACCTAATGACAGAAAAGACATTTTCTCCCATGGTGAAAGGTGAGATTTCAAAAATTGTAAGGAAAACCTTTGGGGTGAGCCTGGCACGTGATACTTCAAGCACTGTTTTTGCAGGCAAAGCAAAACGCAACAGCTTAAGAGCTTGCTCTTGGAAGCAGTTAAGACTGCTAACATATATGAAATGACACATATGTCAATAATACTGTTGAATGTATAAAATGAAGTCCAAGTATACTTGGTGTATCAAAACATGTTGGTTAATAAGTTCCTTAATGAAATGTTCACTCATAAAAATCACAATTAAATGCAAACAAAAGAGGATAAAAGTTTCAAATGAACACATAAGAAAAGGTTTCATATAGAGTCAAAGCTCTTATTCATACCTGATTTTATTTCTATGAGAGTATTTGTGTCTATTTCATGTTTAGCCTTCCCTGCAAGAGGGATTCGAAGTGGTATGACCTGAGGAACTGAGACAGAGCCAGCTGTCATTTTTCTCAGCAGTGAACTTTAAAAAAGAAAAACAAAAAGGCAGACAATAATTTTCCTAAACAGAAGAATGCATTGACAAATACGTTCTTTTAATGTGATTCCTCGTCTTAATTTGTTTCTCTTAAAAGAGAGAACACTGGGTTCTTTAAGCTGTTAGTTCTCATTAATATTTGCGTGATTTTCACATTGAAAAGAAGATCCTAAGGACCATCACACTTCTGACATTCTCCTGTTTCACAACTGTGAAAAAAAGCTTGAGACAAGCACTGTCACTTTCATTTCGCTTTGGACTTCCTTGCTCAAGTCCGATTTCCACATATTAAAATGAAACCGCTTTAGCATCGTACAGCAGCGATACACGGCAGGAGTGAGTAACAGCGAAGTATCTCTGCCCTAATCATGGCAGATGTGGAACCCGCCTCTTGTTTCATCGTGGTCCTCTGAATATATACAAGATGTCCTGAAAAGGACTAAAGCAAGACAGTTATTGTTTGACCTTATCTTAGCTATTGCATGCATTAAGAACATACCTATAAAACGGCTGCCAAACATGATTTATCATCATTTACATAGTCATTATCATGACGCACAGTTCAAGAATGAAAAATTACATTTGGATACGATAACATTTTACAATAGAAAAAGATGTACTCCAGATCTTGGGAATGGATCCTCCGGGCCAGGAAACACGTCTGCACTGGAAGGATTTCGTTTTGTAACCAACCCTTCTACCCTCCAGAAACGCCCCTTACGCTACTCAGGAACGCGGGCAGGAACGATCCCGACACACGCGTTAGTCCCCGCTCTCAGGGGGCTGCGCTGAGGTCCGCCACAGCGCTGCCCGCCTGCCTTCCGCCCGCTGGGTTGCCCACAACAGCGGCGAACGAGGGCGGGCAGGTCTCAGCCCAACCCGGGGGCCCCACGCAGGCGCCACGGCAGATGCGGCGATGGCCGGATCAGACCTGTACCTGCCGCGAGCGCGCGGGAAGTACTTTTCCTCAAGGACCCGCCTGCTCTTGGCACACCCGGACCAAAAGCGCAGCACCCCGCGTCGGCCTGCGGCCAGCCCGCCCCTGCCGGCACACGAACGGCCCTGCCGCCATCCTCGGCGTGCCCAGCTCAGGCCGCACTTCCCGGCCCCTCACGGCACACCCCGCCCCGCCCCTGCTCTACAGGTCCCGCTACAACGAGCCCGCCCGCCCCGCTCGGGCCCATCGCAC